>VWZZ01000502.1:845517-858007 GCA_013399095.1 Psophia crepitans
AAAGCGCAGTTTCTACCTAGTTTAGCTCACGCAGGGATTGAATACCCCCCGGGGCTGGTGGGGGGCTGGGACCACCCCAGCCACAGCCAAGTGGGAGGCTGCAATAGTGTCAGCGTGGCCCCCGCTGCTCCTCCCAGCCCCCCCCACACCAGCTTTACCTCCAGGTGGGTCACACCATCTGCTGGATTAAGCAGATTTGTTTGAAAATTAACAAAACTTTTTTAGAGCCAGTTTTTGACTGGATCCACTCCCCAACCTGTCTGAGCACAACATCTCCCCACCTCCATTTTTCTGCCCCCTCCCCTTGCACTGGCTGCAGTGGTTACTGCACCTCTGTGAAACAGCCATTGCCAACACAGCAAGAACGAGCAACTTCTCCAGGAAAGCTTCCTGCCAGTTAAGTGAGATCAGTCAGGTGAAGCAGGAGGCAGAGTGACAGCAGGAGCGGGCGGTGGGGAGCCAGCCCCGTCCCCACGCAGCAGCACTGCGCCGCCGTGTCAGCTCACGGCATCTCACGGCTCCGCAGCCTCAAAGCAACAGAGCCCCGCGGCGAGGCTGGTGCTGCGGTGCGTGCCAAGCGTGGGCATCCGTGCGCAGGGACTGTGGTACCAGTTATCCTGCGAGCATCTGCTGTCGGGGGTTTCGGAGGCTCCCCTCCATCAGCAGACCCCCGCTCCCAGCAGTATTCCCACTGCTTGTGAAAGCAGGCAGCAGCCTTACAGGGGGAGGAAAGGTGGAAAAGCACCCGCCAGTCAGGGCTCAGAGCACCAGAGGCACGGGCACACCAAGGCATTTCTTTAAACCCCAGGAGACCACAAGAGCATCTTGAGGCTCAGAAACCAGAAGCTACATGAGGGGTCTCTCGGAATTGCCCTCGAGCAGCAATGTTCAAGGTCTATTTATTGTGTGACTAGGCATCACACTTGCTTCTTTCTTGCTCTCAAGGAATTTTTTTTCCTTGAACCAGGCACAGATGAAGCGTTGTATATGGCCAAAAAAAGTGTTCCAGACAATACATTAGACCATTGCAATGAATCTGCATGGATTCCCTCTTGCAGGCCAAAGGACATGTACTGACCCATTGTCCTGACAACCTTCCGGGAGATCAGGTCCTTGAGCCTGGACCTTTTGTTAGTTGTCAGTACAACTCCAGAGCGGACACCAAGAGCTTTCCCTTCTCCAGTGCAGCCGTGTCAGCCTGGAAATATGCCCTGGGCATGTTCTTATGGATAGACCTTTTCCATGTGGCTGTGGCAAACAGCCTTAGAGAGCCTTTAACATGACAGAACGCTCCCACCGCTGAGCTTTCATGAGTTTCACATGGAGCTAATGTGATGATCTATATGTAATCTCAGCAGAACAGTACCTTTCCTTCCCGCGTTGCACCTTGAGCAATCACATGAATTTCCACCTCCTTGATTCCTCTTTTCCCTTCTTCGGCTAACTTCTTTTCTCCTTGCAGTCGCTCCTCCCAGCCTTCAGGCAGGTTTGCTGGGGTGGGCGCAACAACCCAGAAGAAAGGCCTCTACACTGAGCAGCAGTGGCACAACTCACTGATGGGAAAAGCAAACAGGACTGGGGTCCCCGCTCCTCTTCAGCTCCCAGCTTACACTTGTTAACCACCAATAAATTTTTTCAGAAAACTCATCATTAGCCACTTGTGCTGCCAAGTCCTCTTGGGTTTCCCTGACACCACAGGTCTGGTAATTGGTTTCTGAAGCTGGTTTCTTTTTGAATAGAAATATCAATGTGAGATGCTGTTAGCCCACGGTGTCCTACTTGCAGCAGAAGTCATCTCCACATCTATTTCTTTCCAGGTCCCTATATCTGTTGTTTGTGCCTTGGGCAATCAGCTCATCTCCCCCACAGAGAGCATATCACTAAGTGGAGCCACTATAAGCCTGTCATCTATTTTGGGCTAATTGGCCTCTCCTCCTGCTTTCGCTCTGCAGCACTCCCCCCGTTCACACATGCCAGGGACACGCCAGGTACTTGCAGCACGATCTTTGCCAGGCCACTCGCCCGGCACATGCCCCTCGGAGCACTGAGGAGAGAGCAGGAGCCACAGCAGCAAAGCCCAGGGCACGGCGCGCGAGGGGAGCTCCTCCGGACGGAGACAGCACAGTTCCCTTCCAGCTTCCAGGCAGGCGTCAGAGCAGACAGACCAAGACCCAGCTTCCAAGTGCAGCAGCACTGTGCCCAGGGGCAGCGCGGGAACGCTCCTCAGGCGTGACAGTTTTCTGGTGCTTGTGCTTTTACCCAGTTTAGGTTTGTTTGCCTTGATTCCTTGTAAAAAATAAAGCCTTTTCAGTACTCTTCAGCTGAGACACTGAGAAGCCATATACATCCTTGTCCCTTCAGCTGTCCCCTCGGTTTTGCTAACTGGGCTGGTCCTTTTGCACTGGAAACGAGGAATAAGGCAGGGGGTGCTGCAGGGGGTGCTGCAGGGGGTGCTGCTCCTCCCAGCTCTGTTCATTTTTGGCACAGTTCTCCAGAGTGCTGCTTGCCTCCTCCCTCCCCAACCTCAGTGGCAGTTTATTTACATTTTTACTACTTCCTCACGGTTTATCCTCTGCTCCCACACCTACCCTGACTGCTAACCTCCCTTCAAGTCTGTGACCCCCAAACCAGCCCGCTGTCAGGACCCCAGATCAGGACCCTGCCCAGAGCACAGGGATACCCGTGAACCCCTCTGGCTTTTCCTAGCCTGATGCTATGCTTTGGCTTTTGTTTCCAGGATGATCCTCAAGGTTCTGGAGCCAGGCTTCTACACTCAATGTCTCCTTTGTCTTCCCTTAATTTGGTGCTGGTGATGGTATCAACCACAGACGATCGAAAGCACCGTGACATCCTTATGCTGAAGTACCACGGAAGAGCAGTTTTTAGAACAGTCATGCTCACACCTGTGACCACACTGCCCTGCCCAGAAATTAGGTATAAAATAACTTACAAAAGAGAAATATTATTTTAAAGAGTAATGCCTTAAATGGGGAGATTGCAGAAGCTCAGTTACCCGGCAGCACAAATCCCTGTTTGATTCAAGCCACAATGATCCCTTCTCTATTTCATTTTAGGGCACCATTCACACTGTAAATGTTAACGGCGCTGTGCATACATGTAGAGACCGAACAAGGCACTGCATTATCATCTGCGGCACGATTTAGTCTGTGTTACATCTCATGAAGACAGTGACTCCATGGTTGTAACTTCTGGAGATGATCATTCAAGCACAAAGATGAGGGTAAGAAGTTACCGGATCAGGGGACCAGGATGTCGAGAGGCATTTGGCACACTTAGCATGATGCAGGAAGAACACACAGAAAGGCACTTCACTGCTTACATGCATGCATTTGGATATATATTTACCTTCCAGGCAAGGAGAGGGTTAATTGCACTGAAGAGCATCATCCCCTTGCTCATGGTCTAGGTTACATCTCACCCGGGAGAAGGGTGGGCTTCCAGCTTCACTATGACCTTCAGCCCTGGTTTTTCGCTGTGCTGCCCAAGAGCTTCAGTAGCCCCTTTCCCACCCAGGCCCCAGCTGCGCAGGGTTCCGCGGAGCACAGAGGTGGTTATTCAGCGAGCTGTGGGGGAAAAGGAGAGTCTGCTCTCTGCAGCGGCCAGAGAAGTAGCAGAGGAAACGTTACTGCAGGCCCTGCAGGGAAGTTCTTACTGACACAAAAATGACAAGGAATACGTAAGTAAGAAGAGTTGCAAGCTTAGGGGTTTTTTTGGGGTGAGCCCCTTAAGAAGAGGAGACATGTAGTGCACAGCAAAGAGAACGCACCAGGAGAGCTGGTGCAGCTGTGCGGTTCCTCTGTTCAGCCCTGCAGATCTGAGGGCTGAGAAAATCCCAGGTTCCTCCTACGGCTTCTCTCGCATCTGAGCAAGCTCAGATAGCATCCTCTGAGAGGAAGGAAGGCGCAGAGCAGCAGGTCTCCCCAGGCCCCAGCTGACACAGCCATAACCCCTCAAAGGCAGCCGTCTGCGCCAGCGTGTGCAGCCAGCCCTGCTGCGGAGCCCAGGCACCCCGGCCCTGCCAGGCACCCCGGCCGCGCTGCCAGACAGCACACCAACCAGCACCACAGGATGGTGCTGACGGCTCCAGCATGACTGGCCCCACAGCTAAGGGCTGAGGTTAAGGATTAAACCAGTAACCACGCTGGAATTCCTACAGGATGGTCACAGGGATGAAAAGGTTTCATGGAAATCCCCAATAAGCTTTTCCTAGGGGAAAATAAAAGGCTTGTCAGGTGCATTTTGGGCAGGGACAAGGCATCAGCCAGGCTGCCCAAGCTAGAGCCAAAGGCACAAGGGCAAAGTCAGAAACAAATTCTCAATTAAATGGAAAAGCAAAATTAGTCATGCCCCGGGAATCACTGTAGCACAGGAAGCTGAAATGGAAAAGTAAGTGAACTGAGGGCTATGAAATCTTCAAAGATGTTCATGGAAGAAGTATTTAAATAACAGGGTTAATTATAGATATGACAAAGTTTCATTGTCAGGAAAGGCCAAACAGTCTGGCTATTCTCACTCTCATTTTTTGGGGGAAATACAAAATCTCATCCAAGGCCCAGCCAAGCAGCTGCCACTCATTTCCTCTGCAAACACAAAATATTAGCTCTACCCATGTTCTACATGGGAGCTTTAGTCTTGTAATGCTCCGTGGAAAAACACTTCCACAGGTCGCTGCGCAGGGGTTTGTGGTGGGGAGAGAGAGGAACAGGCAGAGGAGCACAGGACCCCGACGAGCCCGGGACGCAGGAGCGGGCCACCCTCTCCCAGGCAGCCTTACTGACGTGCACCTTGGAGCTGGAAAGCAATCAGCTTCCAGCCTTTGGGAAGCACAAGGTATAAAAAGGTCAGTTCCATCTCTGGGTGCTGACTGCTGCTGTTCCATCACACACACCACATATCCCCTTTGAAAACCACCGTGCAGATCCTTGCCAAGGAATTTGTACATTCCTGAGCCCTCCTTTGTAAGTGACACCCTTAGAATCGGTCAGGTTAAGGGAGAAAAGCTGAGTCTCACGTAGCCCAGGCATCAGATTCAGCTGGAGCTGCAGCCTTGAGAACCCCGTTGTGCCAGACAGACCACAGGCTGCGGAGCCGGGCAAGGAAACGAGCCTTGTGTGAAACCCCTAAAGCAATTCCCAGCATCTGCTCTTTGTGCAAAGCTTTCAAAACCCTCCTGGTTTGGAGGGGACCCACCACCCTGTGTTCCTTGGCAGGTTCTCCGTGCAGGAGGAGTTCAGCTTCTTGAGGCTGGCCACAGGAAGCGTGCCAGGGCCCCCACACCCACACCAAGGGTGCTGGGCTCTGGTGACACCGAGGCACAGCAGAGCTGCAGCCAGCTCACAGGGCACCAGCCTCTAACAGAGTCTTGCTGACCCCAGGAGCCAGAGCATCAGAAACACAATGCCCATCCCAAGCTTGGCGAGGCAGGTTGAGAATCGATAGCTGGGGGAAGCAGCTCAGAGGTGCAGCTATTGCACTTAAAGTGACTCTTTTAAGCCTGAGCTTTTAAGGCCATGAGTTTTTGGCTTCTCAGTTTCAGAGAAAGGCAGGGGGACAACCTAGGACAAGCAGGGCATGATTTTCAGCTCCCTTTTGGGTTGCAAGGGCTCCACCCTACAAAAGCACTTTGCTCTACACCACAGAGCCAGCCATCAGACCCTTCCCACCCACAACAGCCACGAGCTTTTGCTGTGGTACATACCAACAGGATTCACCCAGATGAGCTCTTGCAGCAGAACCACATGCCCTGCACCAAGCCCAGCCCCAAGGCAGGAAGGCTTCTGGCCACCACCTGCATTAAACACCAATTTGCCCCATCCTGGTACGCACCTCAACCTGCCTTTGGCTGCTCAGGAGCTGGAGACAAGTCCCAATGCTGCAACAGTGGATCCCAACACCTAAAACTGTGTCCAGCACAGCCACCCCAGCCAGGGAGCCTGCAGAGCTCTCCTGAAAGGCACAGCTAGCTGGAGCAGCAGCATTTAACCCCTGCTCTGCCTGTATCCCGTCAGCACTGACACCCCCCAGCTGGCCCCTCTCCCCGTGGCACCCTGACAGGGTGAGCCCTTCATGGAGAGCACCTGGGAGCCCAGAGCCATAGAACCACGGCAGGGACCACCGAAGATCCAGTCCACACCGCCCCTCGCCATGAGCACGGACATCTTTCGCTAGCTGAGGCTGCTCAATGCCCCGTCTAACCTGACCTTGAACTCTCTCGATAATGGGGCATCGGCAACTTCTCTGGGCAACCTGCCTCGGCCTCTCGTTACCCACATCATAAAACATTTCTTCCTTGTGCCCCATCTAAACTGAGCCCTGCCCTCGGCCAGCGCCAGCCCGAGGGGCGGAAGGGCCCTCCCCGTCCCGCAGCTCAGTTTTCTCCCCATGTGGTGTCCGAGCCTGCGTGCCGCCGCCGGCCCCACGCTGCTCCCGGCTCGGCGTGGTGCGCACAGCCCGGAGGGGGGATCCAGCTGTGAAAGAGCACGCTGCAGGTAGCTCAGCCCCCGGTCCGACAGGCGCTGCGGGCCCGCTTTCTTCGTGTGCCAAAGTACGGTGGCAAGCTGTGACAAAACTGCAGGTGCGCGGCGGATAAGCAGTCCCTAACAGCCCCGCCGGCTGCGCGCTGCCGGGGCGCGCGAGGCAGATGGGGAATGCTTCTTGCAGGCGCCTTCTGGGGTGGTTTGAAGCCATACGAAACCTCTGACCACTTGAGTGAGGTTATGTTATCATAAGACAATTCCAAGGAGAGGAATGTTTTCCCAAAATTTGTATAACCACTGGAAAAAAGTCACAAACCACTGTGAAATTGAGCTGAAGCTGTGTTTCCAGGAATTAGAACCAGAAGTTCCCAAACCAAACTCCAGTTTCCTTCTTGGAGGGTTTCCAGAGATGTCTGCTGTGCATTAGCCCTGGTACAACCCGTGGGATGGATGGAAGCGCTGGCTCTCCCTGTGTAAATATTCATTTCCTCCCGGTTCTGCCCAGTGGTCCCAGCCCTTGGTGTTCCCTCTGTTTCTGTCTCTGCTCCTGGAAACTGGATGGAGACTTTCCTCCCCCCGGCCCTCGGTGACCATCCCTTTTGCCCTGGTGCCAGCTTTACATCAAGCACTGTTGGCTGCAGTGGGAATCGTTTTAATTTTCATAGTTACAGCGAGGCCACTGCACTTCCTGGATAAAAATATCTTCAGAAGTAGTTGACGGTATCTCCAGAATCCTGTGGAAATCCCCGCTATCCCAACTTTGCCCAGAAACAAAGGGCTTTGCTCTTGACCAGGGATTCGGAGGTGGGATTCTGCCTGACCCTGCCGAAGGCTGCAGGACCCCCAGTGCCGCCGCACCCCCTGCCCACGCTGCCTTTGCCCGTCGTTAGCCCCGCACTTCGTTTGGACCCTTCTCTGCAGTCTCAGGGGCTGGCATTTCCTTCTCCTGCTCTCGGCAGAAGATGGGGAAAGGCAGCTGAGACAGAAGGTGCCTCATCTGGTCGGCCACGGGGGTGCCCCAGGGGCTGCACGTGGTGGGTCCTCGGGGTCTCGGGGAGCCAGAACCAGCTGGTGAGGGGAACTGCAAGGCAGAGGCAAGGCGCTGCGGCGGGCGGGCTGGCTTACAGGGAAACAGAAGAAGAACCAGGAAACAGATTTACACTTTGTTGAGTTAATGAATGTAAGAAGGAAGACGAGGAGCTGCCCTGCGGGGAGGTGTGCCAGCCCCCGTGTCCCCGCTGGCAGCCCACCCTGCAGCCAGAGAGGGGCCACCGTTTTGAATTCAAGGATGTTCTGTGCTGCTCCAGGGAGGTGGCTTCTTCTGAGCCAAGAGGACCAGAGGCCGAAGCTCGGCTTTCCTTCTTGGTGCCATGCAGAGGCTGCCTGCGGCCGGGGGCTCGTGGCGTGTGGAGAGTGGGACCGCACCGTGGCACTGGGAGCGAGCCGGGCGCCATCCCGCACCCAGGGGGGCGCAAACCAGCTCCCGGTAAGTGCGTTTTACCTGCGAACCAAGGGAGCCGTGTGGGAGAGCAGCCCCCAAGGAGCAGTGGGGGGGACATAGGCACAATAAGTATCAGATTGTGAAATACTGACTGTGGGGAGCTGTGAAGACCGGTGAAGCACCAATACCTGTGGCCCTGTGCCATGACATTTCTCTGTACCTCAGAGCTCTCCAAGGCGCCGGGTAAGGACCGACAGTGCCATTTCAGCGGTGCCGGCAGCGCAGGCACGGCCGGATCCTGGCGCCTCGCTTAACGCACTTGTACCGTGTCAGCACGGAAATGTATCGCCCAGCCGGAAAACCTGCCTGTCCCCGCAGACCGCTACCGAGGCTTCACCGTGCTTCCTGGGGACAAGGCGGCTGAAGCTGCACATGAGGCATGAAGCTGTGGGAGCAGCAGAACAAAATTATCCTCACTATCTCCATTATTTTTCCAGGCATATATTTCGTCCGTTCAAGGTTATGGTGTGAAGTGGCCTCACTGCGCAGGCCAGCTCAGCGAACGCAGCCGTGGGCAGGGGCGCAGTAAGCAGATCCACCTCCTCATGTTCACCTCGCCGTAGAAAACCCCGTCGCTGCACCGTGTTTACTTTCACGGCAGTGTTTGCAAAGGATGTGCCCTTGAAGCATGCAGATAAGATACTGGTGATTTGGAGCAATTTCATTTGCTATTAAAAGCAGTCAGTGACTGGAGAGCTCCTCTTCTGTTACCTGCTGCAAGGGCACACAGTGCACCCCGGCAGTCCCAGGAGGTCCTGGGGCATCACTGCCTGCTCTGCCCGCACCCCCAGCGGAGGCACGGACCAGCTTCCCGGGGTCGGCACTGCAATGCCCGTCCCTGCACACCACTCTCCTTTCCAGTCCTGCTGCTGTGGCTCCTCGCTCAGGTTCCCAGGGGAGCAGCAGTCCCTTTCCCTACAAAGCTGTCCCTCTGGAACCAGTAGCAGCTCCCCAGTAGTGGGCCTGGCCCTGGGCAGTCCCCTCCAGTTTGGGTCTCTCTGCTTCCCCCTTCCAGCGGCAGGACGGGGGGGGGTCTGTGCGAGTAGGGCTGCCCGCCCGTTTGTATTCGCTTGGCTGTGCTCACTCGTATGCACGGTGCTTTCTACAACACTAAGTATGACTTACATTCTTTCCCACTGCCTTTGCTTTTGTATAACTAATTTCCTTGCTCATTATGCTGTTATTAGCTGCAGGGAGGTTTTCCTGTGACTTTACACAGTAAAAAATGGAACAAAAAAACCCCCAAAATAACAAACTAAAAGATTTTAAAAATTACTTTGAAATTGAATTCATCTTTCGCTAATTTGATCCGTAGGAAGCACAGCAGCAAATCAAATACAGAATATTTGTTAATCATTCAGGAGTGCTTCCCTGTGCCAGTACCTCGGCCCAGTCTGGGCATGCAGTTATTGTGTTTTATGATAACAGTACCCTGGCATACGCAGGGGGACTGTCACAGCCTCTGCCTGCCCATTATCTGGCTCAGCAAACACTTCCCATGGCGGCCGTGTTCAGCTCTGGGCAGGCTGTTATTTACAGCAGGAGCCTGGCAGGGCAGGGCTGGGTTTCCGCCGGCCGAGCACTGGCTGGGACTCCCCCGCGTCCCCCGCAGCGGCTGCAGCATCTGACACACCGTTCTGCGGGGACGGGACCGGCCCCCCGGCTGCGCCCGCGTCTCCTCTGCCTGCTGGGATGAACCTGGCTCAGCGCCTCGGGCCAGGGCATGCTGGCAGCAGCAAAGCGTGGTTAAACCCCAGGCGAGGAGGGTCTGCAGAGCCCATGTGGTGTCTCGGTCAGAGCGTGGTGCCCGAGCCAGGAGGGCCCGCAGCAAGCCCTGCCCTGGGAGCCACGCTGGTACATCTGCCTGGCCGCCGGACTCGTCACTGCTGGGCGTTCGGTCGCTGCACAGAGGGTTTGCCTAAAATACTTTTGGGGAAATGATCAAACACACCCAAAAATACTGTCAATGTTTATGTCAGGTTGCCCATGTTTGAGCCAAGGCGACTCCTAATTTTGCTGTTTTCTGGACATACATTTCCTAAAATAATTGGGTGTAAGAACCCAAATGATTTTCCTCACTTCCTCTGGCAGCAGGCGGGTTCCCCGCTCGTTTCACCCTTCCCGGCCTGACACTGGCCGCTCCGTTTCCCCACGCTGCCAGGGGCCGTGGCGCAGTCAGACCCCCCGGCCGGGACAGCCGCCCCCCGTGCACCGCACAGCCTCACCCTCGGCCCCCAAGACAAGGGCAAGCTGCGATTTTCTGGGTTAATTGCCAGGATGCCAACGAAGGGGAGAGACAGAGATTTCTTTGTGCCGGCTCCAAGTGCCTCTGTTCCAGGAGAACGGCTTATAACCGACCTTGCTTTGTGTGGCCGGTCCTGGCTGACACTATTTGCACAAGTGGCTGAGCTGACAAAGACAAAATCAGGAATTCTTGGAGATTTTGGGCAGTGAGGTATCTCCTGGAGCAGCCCCCAGACACTGAAGCCCCAGTTTTGTTTTCCTCCCGGGGTCCAGATCAGAAAATCCAATGCCACAATGAGTGGAGCTGATGTCCCAGAATGAGCCGCTGTGCCGGGGTCCCCGGGCTGCCCCCACCCCCCCCGCACACCCACTGAGGGCGGAAAAACCTTTTTAGGCAGCAAAGCAAAGCCCAGCGGGGCTGGGCTGGGTGCAGGGGCGCTCTGGGAAGAAGCCCGTGGTGCACAGCCCACAGCACTCTCCTGGGAAGAGGCTGCTGCGTGGGGGGCCCAAAGCAGGATGGGTTCTGGTGAGACGCTGTCAGGCAGCGGGGAGTGGCACAGGACACACCTGAAGAAGGCGGCTCTTCCCAGGCGCCGTGTTTTCCTCCAGCCCGGGAGCTGCGGCGCTCGCACCATCACCAGGCGCACGGCGCGGGGACCAGGCGGGACAGCTCAAGCGGTGGGGCCACACGTAGGCAGCACTTTTCCACCTTTCTTTCAGAGCCACCGCTGCCGGTGATGGACACGGCTCGGGCTAGCAAAGCAGTATCCCAAGTGGGAAGAGAGCTGCCTTGGCTTGGCTTCCAGGGCAGTGGAGACAGCTACGAAAGCTATGGAAACCACATAACAATCAGAGGAAAGAGGAAAGTGATGATAACGAGCAGATATCAGCTACGGGCCTTTCTTTGGGTGGGTTTTGTAAACAAAAGCAGCTATGGCAAAGTACAGATGTAGGAAGCAGCGGGTGATGCACCCCTTCCCTGCCCGTAGGAATTACCAAGGTGAAAAGCAGCCAGAGCCGCGTAACTTGGGCCCCGAGGAGCCTCCCGGGCTCGTTGTGTCAATGTTTGGTAGGTTTTGAAACACCGGGATGAGTGAAGAGCAAGTGTGCAGTGGGCTCTTGGCGTCGTGGCCTGCCAGCCTGGTGGTGCTCTGCGGGCAGCGGATTGATACTGGGCTGGATGCAGCAGGAAACAACGCTGGGCAGCAGGGGAGTAGGAAAAATGGATTCTGTCAAGCTAACTTGATCTATTTTTAGATAAAACTGTAATTAAGTCAGTACTTGATAACAACAGTACTTTTAAGGTAATAGGGCTTCTGTTACATCTCTGATTTGTAACAAATGCAACATGGCACATATCAAATGAATCAGAAAATGTCTGCTGTCCCAGAAATGTAATTACAGGAGAAGATTCCTCATTTGGTTAGTGTATCCAGGAGAGTCCTTTGGGAACCAGCTCTTGACTCTAAACTAGTGCTGGGCACAAGTAAACAACATTCGTTTCAATATATAAGGTCACCCGTTAAGGAACAAAGGATGGGAGTCATTCTTCGGGAGGGGGTGCTCCCTCCTGGGAAACGGTGCCTGGAAAAGGCCAAAGGGATCCTGGCGAATGAGCCAGGACTGAGCACAATGTGCAAGACCACAGAAAAGACAAACAAAATTACTCTACTGCGTGCCTGGCTGGGAGGGTGACTGGCTTTGACAGAAATCAGGGTGAATGAGATGTTCTTAATGAGAAACAGCCTTCCTGCCTATCTTCAATTCCTTCCCAATTACCCCAGCCCCAGCCCGACAGAGCAGAGGCCTGACACCCCCTGCGGGTCCCGGGTGGGGTCAGCCCGGGCCAGGAGCAGCTGCAGCGGCTTTCGGGAGCCAGCGGAGGTAACAGGGTGTGCCGCCAGACGTGCTGCCCCTGCGCCATAGCTGCCAGCTCTGCTGCCACCCAGATGTGCTCCAGCTGTGCATGCTGCAGCCTCGAGCACCATCACCTGCATGGCCTCCAGATGCCCTGCCACTGCCCTCCCAGCTGTGCTCCGGCCCCGGCTCCAGCTGTGCCCCCCCAGCAGTGCGCGCTCCCCCTTCAGTGCCATACCCCCCTCCCCGCTCCCGCTTGTGCCCCAGCTGCGCCGCATCCCCCAGCGGCAGCGCTGCCCACCCCTGCCCACGCTCCCTCTCCACATCCAGCGGTGCCCAGCGGCGCCCCCGTCCAGCTGTGCCCAGCGGCGGCACCCCCCCCATATCCAGT
>VWZZ01000502.1:862805-894458 GCA_013399095.1 Psophia crepitans
GGGAGCGGCGGGTTCCCCCTCCAGGGACAGATTTTGGGTTTCGGGGGGGCTGCTCCCCCCCGGCTTGGCCAAAACCCCCAACCCCTGCAAGTGGCTGCGGACCGCTGCCCGCGGGAAAGAGGAAGGGTTCGAAAAACAGGAATATCATTTCACATTGCAGACTCAAAATTACGGCAAATTGACCTAAAGCTTTGGGCAGAAGCCCAAATCAGAATTTGAATCGGAATATAGAAAACATTTTAAATTGCAAAACACAGTATTTGGAGCATTAAAAAAACCCAACAACAAAACACCAAGTGGGATGTTCGTTGAAGTGACACAGCACTATAAAATGGTTCATTTTTGATGGAAAAAAAAAGTTTCCTAAAAAAAAAAAGTCCTTGGGCCTGCTCTAGCCAGACACCCAAATCCTACCGAGAAATATTTTTTTTTAACTTTTATAAGATTTTGTAAGTTGAGGTTTTACTAGAAGCACTTGTGCATAGCCAACCTGCGCCTGCTCTGACCTTTGCCTGCCCAAAGGGGTAAGTGCTGAGCATCGCCGCCTCCTCCAGCGCTGGAGCTGTGGCTCCCCTGGTCACCAGTGTCCCCAGGTCCCAGCAGCATTTGGGATGGGTGGTTTTGGTTGGGGTCATCCAGACCAGCAGGGAGGGGCCAGGATCCAGGCTGGGAAACGCTGGTTGGGGAGGCAAAATAAAATGAGGAAGAGCAGGGATTGAACAAGGCAAGATGGAAGCGAAGTGGGACAAATTCCTTTTGTACAACTTGCCCGGTTTCCTGGCCAGACACCCTGCGACACCCCACTCCGTGCCTCTGCTGTTTGCAGAGATGCCCCCCAAGCCAGCTCAGCACCCTGTGTCAGGCGCACACCCCTTGTCTTGCCCAGGGGCTTTGGATGCCGAGCACTGGGTGCTACCCCTGAAGCCCAGGGTGCTGCTGCCATGTGGGTGGCACACCTGAAGGTGCCTCGGGGCCTCGTGCATGTGCTGCAGCCCCCAGCCCTGCCCATCGCTCAGAGGTAGCAGCGCCCCAGAACGCCCTGCCAGTCCCATCAGCAGCTCTCTGGACGGCCGCTGGAGCTGTCACAGTGACAGCATCACCTTGCCAGTACCCTGCTCCCCAGCTTGCTCCCTGCTGCAGTGAAAGTGGCACACGAGCATCCCAGCACCACTCCTGTCCCCACTGGCTCCCAGACCCGGCACACTGCTAAGGAGATGGGCTGCTAACGGTGGTAACAGGGAGCCCAGGCATCTCTCAAGCCCTTTGGCAGTCGCCTTGGAGAGCGCCTGAGACGTACGGGAAGATCTGCACAAACAGGGGTCTAAAGTTTAATCGGTTCCTAAGGGCACGACTGGGCTCAGTGGCGATAAGGCAGCACAATGACCAATTGTTCTCCCTGCAACACCAGGCCAGCCCCACTTCCTCTGTCCACCGCAGCAGCCGCTCCGAGCACTCAGGATGAGCAGGAACACACACTTTGGATTAGAGAGAGTTCGGGTCCACCGAGGTCTCCGGCCAGACCCAGAGCTTTGCAAGCCCTTTGGATAAACTTTCCTTCCCAGCTCCACCCCAGCCCAGGGGATAGACTTTCCCTCCCAAGTTCCCCAAATGACTTTGGCCTTCCTCCCACTCCTGAGACCTTGATCTTCCTCCCAACCAAGGCAGCTCATCATGCAGCTGGCTACGGCTCCTTCCATTTTATTCCCTGTCAGCTGCCTGGCTTGGCTCCTGCCTGCTGCTCCTCAAGCCGAAGCCCTGCAGCGCCCAGGACCCCTGTCCTCCGGCACAACATTGATGGGGAGCTGTGCCATCTCCCTGTGGCTGCTCTGTCAGGGTTTTCCATTGGCTAAATGGCAGGAACAAGCCAAGGCACTGAGAGAGGTGGAAAGGGAGCAGCGGGGACTCGTGGCCCCGGGGAGCAGCGGGGGCTCGGCCGTGCACAGCACCTGCGCCCGCCCAGCCGGGGCAATCAGAGCCTGCAGCAATTTGTCTTTGTATTTGGCATCTTTGGTTTGGTTTAGATAGCAGTTAGCAGCTCAGAGCATAGCTGTAACGAGGAGTTTGGGCTAAGGCACAAGGCCCGTCAGGATAATAGCTGCGGCGGTTTTATTTCAGTCCCTCTCCTCTTATTTCAATATGCTTCCAACGATGCACTCATAGACTGAAACCAGAATTTCAGGCACCTTCTTAAACATTGGTCTTCTCTTTCAACACCAAGTCAAAAATTTAAAAAGATAACAGAACGTAGCACTGAGAAAAGACCCTGCCCACTTCTCTGCACTCCCAGCTTTCCCTCCCCACCCGGGCTGCAGCTACCTGTGGCAGCGAAAATTCCCAGGGTCGTTTTGGAAGTGCCACTGCCCCTTCCCTGCAGACATCAGCCCCCTTTCAGCTGCGTGCCGCTTTCACCAGCTCCTAGGTGCTGGATGAGGTCCTTAATTAGCCCAGGAACCCAACCAAACCACAAACGCTTCCATCCACTGCTCAGCCAGCCCATGCTTGCGTGAGCCGCAGTCTGGGGGAGGAGGCACGAAGAAGGATTTTTAGGAGACGCTGCAATCCTGAACCGCAAGCACACACATTTCGACAGGAAATAAGCCTAGCTTCAGGGCACTAATTAGAGAAAGTACGTTGTAACTTTTCAATGAGGAAGCAATCACTGATTTTTATTTTAATGGTGTAATAATTGCGAGCTGGTGATTGAGTCAGTCCCGATCTCGTGCTGCGTGTGGATCCCAGGCTGGCCGCGGGAGGCCCTGGCTTTGCAGGGCCGTGTCTACTCGGGGCACCCGCCGCCACCCTCAGGACGACATTTGCTGTGGGTGCTGCTCGGGAGGGTGCTGGGGCGGCCGCACACACCCTCAGCGCCCTGTGCAGTGACCCCCCTCACCCGTGCCGCACCACCCTCCGCTCGGCTCTGCGCACCCACGGGGATGGGGGGTTATTTCTTACTCACTCTGTCCGGCACCGGTCAGTCCTGGCACTTCCTCTTGAGTCTTTTTTTTGTCCGCAAATATTTGCCTCAGTTTGCCAGGCGTGCGGGGTGGGAGGGTGCTGGGTGACTTTGCTCCATACAGGACACGTGCAGTTTTCTCGTGTGTGTTTGCCGCGGGCAGCGGCTGCGGGGCTCTCCGGGGCGAGGAGCGGTGTTTGCGGCCGGACTGGCCAGCCCCAGCGCAGCGGGCAGCGGTGCGGGCTGGGAGCCTGCCCGTCCCGCCCAGAGCTGGCTGGTCGCTTCGGGCAGGTTGTGTGGTGCTGGGCCAGAGTCCGTCCATTTTTAGGCGCTTGGCACAGGCTTTGAAGACTGGGGTGTGCCTGAGGAAGGTGAGCGGTGGCGCATGCATCCTGGGGGGCAGCTGTAACGTCCCGTGTCCCATGTCCTGGGCCCTGCAGGCTCCAACCGAGACCACTGCCAGGCTCTGGTTGCAACCTGGCAGCGTGCTCGGTTACGGACCCCCTCGGGGCCAGCTGACCCCTTCCGCGTGCACTGGGGATGCAGGTCCCAGCAGGACGGCCAGAGCCCCTGCCCATGGCTCCCAGCTCTCCTAACAAACGTCTGATCATGATTTAGGTGAAGGAGGAGGAGGGGTGAAGAGGCACTTTCTCCACCACCCACAGCTTCGAAATGAACCACAAGCCCCCCTTTACAAGAGCCAGATAATCCATGCTCTTTTTTCCCCTCCCTCAACAGAACAATGGACTTGCCCGTGCTGGTACAATTCAGTTAGCCTTCCCCGAGCCCACATTTCTTGAGCCTCTGACCCTCACAGACTCCCTGGACTTGCCAATCCCCAAATGTCTGGTGTCACCTCCTGCTGCAGCAGCAGCAAACGCCACCCACAGCCAGTGCAAACCTCTGCTGCACTCGCGGTGCCGGGGATGGCAGAGCCCCAGGCTTGTGTCTGCGGGGGGGGAACACAGTTGTCTCACCCCCGGGGAGCAGCGGAGCACAAGCAGCTCCATCAGCAGGAGCATGGCACGGAGAAGCAGTGCAGGATGCACGGAAGGGCTGGTTGCAGCCACATCCTTGCACGCTGCTGTGGGGCTGCTGGCTGGAGAGTCTGGGGGCTGAGAGCACACGCGTGTTACAGAAACTCCTGTCAGCTCTTGGCTTCTGCTTAGCAGGAAACAAGATTATCAGACGAGAGCTGCTGCCTTGCGGAGCCTGGCGCTGTTTCAGGGTGCAATCTATCATGAGGGGCCGTGGGAGCGGGGAAGAGCTGCAGGAAGGCGCAGGGAAGGTGCCTGGCGATGCCCTGACCCCTGGCAGCCCTAGAGCAACTCCCATCAGAGCGGGGGTGTCAGCCTCACCCTGTATTGTTTAAACACCAGTTTGGGGTAATCGCACAGTGACCTCTGAAAATACAGCTGGGTCTGCCTTCATCTGGCTTCTCAACTGCAGGAGCAGCACCTTCCTCTCCAGAACCGCAGGAATGCCGAGTACATTCACCCATTGCCTTAAACAACCCCACTTTGATGCTTGATTTCATAAGCCCCAGAATCACAGGGGTGCCGAGGAGATGGATGTACCCATCTCCAACCTGGGGCTCAGAAATAAGAGCTTGCAAGGAACAGTGGAGAAAGATGAGCGCTGACAACAGGTCAAACCAAACTACCACCAGCTACAGCTAAATGCCCAGAAGGCAAAGCCTGCCCATCACCGGGATCCCATCACCCTAAGTCCCAGCGAGGCTCAGCCCACAGGGACAGTCACGGCCACCAGGAATTTGCAATCGCAGCAGTCCCACGGGACGCGTTCCCCACGTTTCCCAAGCGGGGTGCCAGCAGAAAGCCAGCGCGAGGGGCAGCGGGCACGGCCCCGAGAGCAGGCAGCGCTGCAGGGTGGACGCTCGGGGCTTTTCTGCCAGACAGCCCCCAGGGCTGAACTTTTTCAGATGAATGGACTGCCATCAGAAACACACTGGAGAGCGACAGATGCTCGGGATATTCACCCACACAGCTGAGAGAGACCACAACCAGGGCCTTGAGACACGTGTTAGCACTTGCATGGTATCTTCAGAACCCCTTCAGTGAACGTTCCCTAAATGAGGAGATACACTCCAGGGAGGTGCCCGGCGAAGCCTGTCCCGACCCTCGCAGGCTGCTCTGGCGCGGCTGGCCCTGGGCACCGATGCATCACCCTCTTGGACACGGCGGGCAATGACCTGTGGTGGGGCATTTATAGAAATCCTGTCAACGTTTTCTGCCACTGCAGAACTGTAAGAGATTATCGTTTGGGCTGGAGGCCCGGCTGGGTTTGTCTTTCAAATGGCTCACAATAGAAATCTCTTTGCAGAAGAATTTGTTGAAAACCAGTTCAGAGAGAGAGAGCGAGCCTATTGCTTTGTCATCGTATCTCTGCCCTGGCACACTGTGTGGCCTTCCTGAATGCAGTAATCCTCCCTCTCTCTCCCATTTGTTAAAGAAGAAAGATGCCTGACTCAGTATTTCTCAGTAACGGCAGTTCCTGGTGTTTGCCTTGTTTCCAGCATCAGTGTCTGTTGTTTTAACGCTGCTGGAGAACAAAATCAGGCGCTGAGGCCTTGCAGAGCAGCTGCAGAACCAACCAGTGACTTGCAGATTTTACATACTCTAAGTGCTGGAAGCGTACCGTGTTTAACACGGCGGGGTGGCACTGCCCTCCCGAGGCATGGGGACTCGCCTGTCATCCCTGGCTCAGGGGCAGCAAAGGATTTAAACCGGGGGAGGAGGCAGAGGCAGGTCTGCAGGGTACCCAGCATCTGAAGGTAACAAAACCCCGGCCGCCACAAGCCCCTCTTTTCTTTCTAAGACCTTGCTCACACACTAAGCAAAATACCGCAACAAAAATGCTGCATTTTCCCAGGTGCTGAACGTGGTGGGTAAAGGCTCACACGGGCCCTCCCAGAGTGCCATGTTTAACAGCTATTAATTCCTTTGAAGAATAGCTAATACCCAGCCAGTCCTAAATGTTACCCTGTTAACCCCAGCACAGCATCTTAACACACAGTGGTGCTCCAGCTTAAAGCCTAAACTTTGTTTTAATACCGTAACAAACCCCACTCTTCTGGGTCTTAACCTACCCAGAAGCGAATTCAGAAAAGCCCCCTTTCCCCTTCTGTTTGCGCTTTCCCAAACGCCCGGGTCTGACCCTTCCCGGGACGAGGCAGAGGCACTTCAAGAGGAATGAAATCACCCCAGAAAACTGCATCCTCCAGAGTGGTGCCAGCAGAGAAACAAAGATAAAAATGAGAGGAGAGCAGAGGGGGAAAAGAGCAATTAAAGTGATCTAGTGACCAAAATAACACTGCACGCAGGGTCGTTTACTGATGTGAAAAAGGCAACTATCCAGAGAGTTGGAAACATGAGGGGCAGAGAAGGAAACTCATCCCATGGAGCGAGAGAGCCTGGAGCTCCCTGCAGCTGCGCGGCCACGGCTCCACCGCCCAGTGCCGGGCTTTAAAGCACAGGGCACTAATTATGGTCACTGAGCAATTACCGCCTTTCTCCTTCAAGCCCAGGTGCAAAAGCTGCCGCGCTCTGCGGCGCACAGCTCCCTGCCACCGCTCACCGCGCAGCCTGTGGGTTTGGCGTGAGAGCAGCAAACCCCCCGGCTGTGCAGCCCTGCTGCGTAACGCTCGGCTGGAAGAACCACACAGAGCTGCTGCGAGCTGCTACCTCGCACAGCCCCCTGCAGCTGCCGAGCCCTTTCCTGGGGTGCCTGCTGCCTGGGTACCTCCTTACTGGGGGGCTCATGCTGCCCCTCCATCCCAAACCCACTCCCTTGGCCAGGGAAAGCTTGTGGGCATCCCCAGGCTGCCTGGGGATGGACTGAGCAGCCACCTCGTAGGCAGCATTTCCAAGCCCGAGGCATCCGTACCTGACAGCTAACCCTGAGAACAGAGACTAGAAACGAGGCAGAAAAGGGCTTTCCGCATGAAGCGTTTTGCGGGACGCAGGAGCCAGGCTGGCTGCAGTGCCCAGGGTGCCACCAACTCACAGGGTGACATCCCAAACCCTTTTGTCCCCTTCAGACTCATTTCTGGAGTGGTGTCTCTCCCAGTCATCCTCCCAAAGTTTTGTACTTTACCCACAACGGTCTAGACACACAGTTCATAAATGACTCATGACGTGCTTGTGCTCACAAAGCCTGTCCTTGCTTCTGGCTCTTACTTTAGATCTGTGCTTCAAGAGTCAAAATCTGGGCATCAGCCTTGACCTCACATCTTTCTTTCCCACGTCTCTGGACTTAGTAAATCAGCCTGTCCCACCTCCAGACGAGCCCTGCCAGCACTCGCCTGTGCAGGGACCTTATTTCTGCAGAAAGTCTGAGCTTGCTGTCAGTGCCTCCTAGGCCAGCTCTCACCACTGCCCTTTGCAAGCCACCACCACAGACCATGGCTTCTCCTCCAGAGATGTCCTCAGGCATCCTCAGCACTGCTCAGGGACAAGCTCCTGGTGCCCAGTGCTGCCCATGCCCTTCCTCACCGAGCTCACACCTCCTCCTCCTCCACCCATGTGTTCCATCTGCACAGACAGGGTTGCAGGGCCGAGCACAATCTCCTCCTGGCACTGCAAGACAGTGCTCCTGTGCGCCGCCAGGGCCCTTCCCTGGGTCCTGCGAGAGGCACCGACCCCCCCGAGGTGGAGCCAGCCCTGGCCGTGGCCCATGCAAGGTGCACAGTCGCCCTTAGGGCTGCAGCTCCCACCCAGCATCCCCAGTCCAGGGTTTGCAGGCAGGCAGGGAGCTTGCCCAGCCTGCAAGCCAACCTTTGGGGCATCCCCACTTCTCAGAGTGGCCCCCAAATTGCACACTGAGCCTGCCTGATCCGTGGTTGGGTCACAGCGAACCAGAGCTGGAGCCCTGAGCCAGTTATTTCACTCTCGTCAAGCGCTGCCCGGGCGGACAGGAGGGGGAGATCTTTACCGTGACAAATCCAGTCTGCGCAGCAGCAGATGAACTCCAGATCCAAGCTGTTCCCTCATACCAGAGACACTCCGCATGCCATAAAACTCCCTGAAAATTACGCCGATGGCTGGAGCTCAGGGCTGGACGACCCTTCGGCTTTCTGCGCCTTTTCCCTGCCACGCGCTGCCTGGGACAGTCACAGACACGCGGCCGTGGGCACAGGTGACCTTCTGCATCCCTGCACCATCCAAGCAGGAGATGGACCACCCTGTCCCCTCCATGCATTTCCAAACGCCCCCCCAGACCTCGCGCAGGCCAGTTCCCGTAGCCGTGGCCTGGCAGGTCCCCAAAGCTGCCCTGCCTTTCACCCACTCCCATGAGTTTTTCCCCAGAGAAGCCGCTCGTTAAGTCCCTAACAGCTGCACATCCTCACAGGGCATGTTTGCGCAACACAGCACAACACGACTCAATCGGGTACATTTTCCACTGGGATTTCCAGCTCCCTTTATGCTGGAGTTTCAATTGCAGGTCAGATTTTGGACATAAAATCCAAGTATTTCACATCAAGTAAAACACCCTCCCTTCCCCTTCCTTAATACTCCCTTTGCTGCAGAGTGTTCTGTTACTAACTCCTAAGCTGTCGGGGGGGGGTGGGGTTGTAGCTTACACCTAACCCGGTGCGGATGCGATCCTCTGCGGGTGCACGTGCGTGGGTGCCACCCAGCGCCCAGCGAGCAGTGCGGGCAGCTGGGGGGTGCGCAGTCACTCCCTGGGAACCCTGCACCCCAGCGTGGGGGCTGAATGTGTGGCTGCTGAGGAAGATAAAAACCCGTCGGGGTTGCGGCCATGGCATCCCTGTTCCCCAAACCGGGCAGCTGCTGCTCCCCCAGCCGTGAGGCTGGCACGGCGGGGTTCAGTCCCAGCGCCCGAGCCCGGCTGCGCCCATCGCCGAGCTGCCGGTGGCTGCATCCGTCGGTGGCTGCAGAGCTGGAGCTTTGCCTCAGGCCTCGCTGACCGGGGCGGGCAGCATCAGGCGTCTGGGGGGATGTGAATGTGTGCAAGCGCGGTTTGGATCAGCCCTTTCCTGCTGACGGAGCGCTGCGGATGGGGGATGTTTGTGCCCTAAGACCAGCCAGGTTTCAAAGGGGAAAGCTGCGTATACTGGGGTGCGTTTATGTAATTTTTTAAAAAACATAAACATGTAAAACATTAACATCAGCATTCAAAGTCCCTGCCAGACCCAGGTCCCTGCAGCCTGCTCCTGGCACTCTGGTTATTCCGGGGCCCCGCACAGCCCCCATGCCCAGCACCGTCGCAGTGCAGCAGGGACAGCAATGCTCGCATCCCACGGGAGCTGCGAGGCTGCCTTTTTTGTCTCCAAGTTTTTTGGTTTTGTTTGGGGTTTTTTCCACTTAGATGATCCCAGGCATCCTTCTGCCTCCTGTCATCACTAGCATCCTCGGCTGCGTCCCTGCGGGCCAGCCTGACCCCACAACCTTCCCCCAAACCAGCTGTGGAAACACTGGGCACAACAAACACCCCCGTGTCTCTAGACCGCCCGCTCGGGCGCTGGAAATAAACAGCGTGGGTGTCACCTCCACTCTGCAGAGCGCTCTGCTGCAGCAGCTGAGCCTCATCAGGTAGTTAAAATTGCAGGCTTCTCTCCTCCGACGTGCTTTTTATGGTGGTTCGTTGTTTATGGAGATGAGAAAGGGTAGAAGAACCTTCAAAAAAATATCCCCTTGCCTCTGAGGGTACTTACGGAAACCCGTGGCAGTGTCCGAGGCAGGGCACTGTTTTCCTTGGAGCAGTTCAGGAGCGGCTGCCTGCTCCTGCCTGCTGGCACACAGCCTGCGGTCATGCTGCCTTCTTTGCAGATGTCACGGCAAGGACCAAATTGGTGCCCACCTCTCTACAGACGCAGGTGCCTCAGTATACCCCTGTCTGGGACAGCGAGGACCAGAATTAGGGCTGAATCTTCCACCAAGGTCTGGCACGTCCCGGCGTGTGATTCATGCTCCTTTCTAGGCTGGAAATGGGGATGACAAATGGACAGCCCAGTGTCCGTGGGCCCCCAGAGCCACCCACTGCCTTCCACTGAGAACCCCCCAAAGATCAGGGGTCAAAGAAGTGACTTGTCTGGCTCTACAGCCAGCAAGAGGTGAAGACGCACAGCTTCACTCACTAGTTTACTCCAGTGGCTACTTACCCACGGCCAGTTATTCTGGGGGTTTTTGCTGACTGTCTCCTCTGCACTTATCAAGATTCAGCTTTGAGCTCGCCTTGCACTGATCTCTCATTTGAAACTCTCCTTGCGTGCTTTTATGCACTGCAGTTTCACACTGTAAGGCAGTTTCTCCAGACCTAAAGTCATGCAGATAAGAAAATTATTATTTATTAGAGGATTTTCCTGGTAATAGCAATTATTATCTCAAGCTTTTCTTGCACTGTTAAGTTATTAAGCAACAGCATGCACAGGAAAACACAGCCCAAGCTGTTTATTCAGGCAGCCCAGAGAAAAGAACAGGCGTTAGAATCCGAGCTACTAAATGCTAAATTTAAAATAAGATATGGAACAACAGAATTAAGAACAGAATTCTTCCAGCCAGTTTTTCTTACAGCTTAACAAGACAAGCTATATAGTCCTTATACAAGTATTTCAGAATGAACATAATTAACTCCCTGCACATTTTCAGCAGAGTAAATCACTGCTGAGCTTATGGGGAAGGCAGAAACCAAGTGATTTTCCTTGGAACAAGTAAGACTGAGACCATGCTGGAGGAAGTTTGATTTCTGAGTGGTGATATGTCTACTGATGGTTAACCACAAGGATGGATGTGGGGTTTCACTTGGCCTGGAGATGAAACCCTCAATTCCAGCATCCTCTGCTTCTTTGGGGAAGGACGAGACTCACATCCCAGTTTTGAAGCCTGAGCCAGCCCTTGATTGAGCTTGGCCACCTTCAGCAGGCCAGCTGCAGGAAGTGCTGCGTCTCACCCCACGTGGAAATTCCTGCTTTTCACTCCTAATTCAAGCCTCATGCCTTATTAGCAACAGCACACTGAGATTTCGGACCCGTTTGGGTGCTGAGAGATTGGTGAGGGCTCGAGGCTGACAGAGGGCGAGAAAGAGGAGCAGTGACCAGACACGGTCCTGAAACGGGGCCATCTGCACGGAACTTCTGCCTGGGGTGGGACCAGGGGGCTCGGACGGGACAAGGTACAATGGGAGAACCAGATCAGCCTCTTGGTATAACAGCACTGCATAGAGTGAAATTTTGGGGCTCAGTCTGCCATTTGGCTTCAGCCACTGGTTTCACTGGGCAGAGGTGGCCTGCAAACGGAGCAGCTCCTCGCTGCACGCAGACACGTGTCTGCATCTCCCATATTGAAACGCTCCATGAGACAGAGAGAAGGGAGAACTGGAGAAAAGCGCCATGCCCAGAGCAGGGAAACAGCCGTGAGAAGCCTGCCTGTGGCCAGGAGCAGCAGCCGCCGGCGCTGCCGTCTGTCTGTCTGTCCGTCCGTGGGCGCGTGGGGCAGGAGCCGGCGGCCGCGGGGCAGCCGCAGCGGCAGCGTGAGCCCAGACAGCCTGGGCACTCCCGCTTTGTGGTCTGACATTTTGCCCGGTGTCCTGCACAGACACCGGGGGCGGGTGGCGGGGTGGACAGTGACATTTGCACGCTGGGTGAAGTGTCACCCAGCCCAACCTCCCCGCCTGCCGGGAACCAGGCAGGGGGTCCTGAGCAGGCTGTGGATGGGGTACCTGCTGCAGGGACCCTCTGGCCTGGGGGCTGCTGAGTAGGAGCTGAGGGGGGAGATGCCCCTTTACCCCTCCACTGGCACGCTGGGTGCCCCCTGCCCACAAGGGTTTCCTGTGTCGCCACAAAACATTTCAACCTGCAAGAAGCAATTAGTTTTTACAGCATCCCCTGTGGTTTCCACTCCCTCCAGACGCTTTTCCCCCGGGAAGCAAAACACACACAGACCCACGGAGGAGAGGCTCACACAGCCCCGTGGATCAAACACCCACTGCCCAGTGGAAAATGTCTGAAACAAGGTACCTGCACCCACCGCATCGCCCCTGGGTCCTCAGCAGCCCAGAGCCATCCTCCTTGGCTGCCAGAGACGAGACCGTGAGGACTGTGTAACCTGTGGCACGTGTTAGTGGCTGGTCCCCGCTGGTCCCACGTGTCAGCACGTCTCGGTCCACACGAGCGCGGTGCCGGGAGGCAGCGCTGCAGCGAAGCACAGGACAAGGGGCGATGCTTTACGCCGGCCTCACGTGAGCCTGCAAGGGGGGAAAGGGCACGTGTAAAAGGCAGGCAGGGCGCACCGTCTCCTGCAGGGAAGGGGAAGCCCTAGGCGTTACTCCACTAATTACCTTTTGTAATCAGGACGCCTGTTGCAGTGCTACCGGGGCAGCAGTGCTAAAGGTGCCCACAGTGAATCCCCTGGGACACAGCGGGTGGCGCTGGGCCCTGGGCTGCTCCCGGCTGTCACCTCCCGCCAGCGCCAGCACAGCGGCCACGGCTCTGGCCCACGGTCCTTGCTCAGACCCTGGTCCCCAGCAAAGAGCTGCAGCGGAAAGCGCCCATCTGCCCTGGACAGACTGGCCTCACTGAAGAACACCCTGAAGGGTGCTTTAAAATAGAGATGAGCTCTTTGCCCAGGGAGGGAGAGAGCAGCCAGGGACTGGGCAGGGCAGCCGCAGCCACTCTGGGCTCCTCCTAATAATATCCGAGAGATAATTGCATTATCTCTCACTGCAAAGCCCAAAGGTGTCCCCTTGGACACTCTGGGTGCAATACATCTTCCGTCCCATCCTTCGCTGGAGAGGCTGAGCTTTTGCAATTCTCCATCCAGTGTGTTTTTTCCGTAGAGCAGGTCCCACGCATCTGGCTTGCTCTGGGAGTTTGCGCTTCAATCCCCCACATGAGGCAACAGGATTTGCTTCTGCAGCCAGTGTTGCTCATGGACGTGTCCGTGGTCTTGGTCTGAACCCAGACAGGACACATGGGGCAAGACCCTCCTGGCAAAGCTCCTGTTCTCGGGCTGGATCAACTCCTGGAGCTGGAACTGCAATTAAGTTAATCACCAGATTGCAAAAGAGTGTGGGTGGGGAGGTGGGAGAGGCTGGAAGATAATTAGAAAGCAGATCATCACCTGGTTTTCCTGTCTCCCCACGGATGCCACCAGTTTGCTGAGATGTTACACTGAACATCCCAGCTCAAAGGAGCAGCCGGGACATCCCAGCCCCACGGAAATCACGGGCGGCTTTGAAGCAAAACGTCCAGCGGCTGGCAGGCTCAGCCGGGCTCCGCACAGGGAGCTCCTCACCCGTGTGCTTCTGGCCCCGGGACACACACACGTCCCCATGGCCCTCTCTGCCGTGCCGAAAGATGAGACGGGAGCTAAAACAGGGCTGGGATGGTGTAAAATGGGCAAACCCAGCCTCAGCAGCCTGACGTCTCTCTGGTGCGGTACGGAGACAGCCTGGGGCCGGGCCGGGCCCCTCGCCAGGGTCAGGGCTCTGCCACATCATCCGAGGGTCTGCCGAGGTGCGAGGGGTGCTGGGGGAAGGGGACCTGCCCCCTGAACACCCTTTCCCACGGGTGGTACAGGGTTCCCCGAGGGCAGCCCTAGTGCTGTAGGATTTTCTCTCCCCCCCTGGAGCCAGGTGCCCTTCTCTGGTACCATCATTTATTTCTAAATGCTGCCTCGGAGGGACGGGGAGCAAAGGGACGGGTTCCCCCCTGCTGCAGCTCAGAAGTGAGCATCCTCCTGGGCGGGACGCCGGCTTTTCTTCACCTGTCTTTGCCATGGTGTCCCGGTGGTTATCACCAGCCTTTTTTTGGCCAAGACCTCGCTCTCTATTGCTGTTTGTGAAACTCAGTAAAGTGCTAAAAGTTTCATGCTTACACTCCCTTGTTTTACCTACCACAAATCCAGCGTGACCTAACTGGAATGACTGTGTTTTCTGGTGGAGAGCAGGGGATGATGTCTGCAGGCTTTAGTTAAATTAATTTCTACAGTTTTGGTCACGCTTTATACTACATATTCCATTTACAAAGGGTAAAACCTGACTGATAAATATTTCATGACGCAGTTAATCGTATTGCTAGAGATAAAAATCACCTTGCCCTAAACATTGACTAGAAACAAGCCAATGCTTTCTGCTGACAGGCAGGATGATGTATTACATATTTATCATATGCTTTGCCTAATAATTTATTAAGTCATTCTAAGAGGATCCGTAGCCCAAGGAATTCAAGCCGTGCCTTGCACTGCCAGCCCTTGGAAGGGAAGGCAGCCCGTGCAGGCTGGCTGCTGCTGCTAACCACGGGCCCACTGTGCTGCAGCTCCCGGAGCAACCACTGCATGAGAAAACCTCTTGCTGATCTCTAATCCTTTCCTGGGTGAGGAAATCCATCCCACGCCATGGGACTCTAGAACTTATGATGAATAAAATCCCTGTTTTTCTGAGAGGTGTTTACTCCGCAAGCTCAGGCAGCTCTCAGATCGCCCCAAAGCCAACCCTCAGCAGTGCTAAGCACAGTGTGGTTCAGAAACCCCTTGGGACAGAAAATGGGTGGAGGAAAGCCAGAACCTGAATTCCTTAAAAACATTCTACCTGTTGTAACTGCTTCCCATTCCCACATGTAGTGCCTGAACTGCCTGGGAAGTGACTGCTCTGCCCCGGTGGCTGCAGTCAGAAGCGGGGATGGGAAACAAGCTCATGAGGAGGCGATGCTGTCTGATCGCAGCTGGGTCACACACCCTGGAATAAACATGATTTCTGCTATAATGGAGAAAATAACACTTTCCAGAGTGAAACTGCAGTGTTTCCACTGAACTCACCAGAGCCCGATCCAGGAGCCACTGATCTCATTAACTGAAGTCCGACAAAACCTTAAAAGACTCCTGGGTTTCGCTGGCTTCTCGCCCGGGCAGTTTTCTGCACGATCTTTATCTGATCATCTAAATGACAACTGTTATTACCTGCAGTTTTCATCAACGTGTCCACACTTGCTCTGAAAGTGTGCTTAATAGAGACAGTCCACAACATTTCTTTCCAATCCCATGTAAAGGACTGTACCCAAAGCCAAGGACAATTGTAATGTACTTGAGTCAGCTTCCATTCTTGTTTTAACCCCTGGTGAGTGAGATATTGCTGGTTTCCTCCATGTAGTAGCCAGGCATTTTATACTTAAGGGGAAAAAATAGGCTCACCGTAGCTGGTCACCTCTCAGCTTCAGGGACAACCTGTGGGACAGAGGCACAATTCGGCTCGGAGGTGGTGACGAGGTTGTGCTGCCGATCCAGCATGCTGAGCCACACACAGCGTGCTGGGGTGCACCAGCCTCCCGTGCAACGTGAACACACACGAAAACACCCTTTAAGCCACAAACAGCCCGGTCTGAGCGTGGGGGCAATCCCCAAGTGGCCAGACTCCCACCCACACCGCTTTTGTCATGCGAGCAAAGGGGAGAGCGGTGCTAGCTGGGGAGGTCGGCACTGATTTTAAAGCGGGAAGGAAAAAGGACCTCGCTCCTTTTCCGCGGCCCCCAGCACAGCCTGTTACTTCAGAGCTCACACAGAGTTTGCCTGTTATTGGCAACGTAACTGGTCCTTGATGTTCATACTCAGATGCTTGCAGAGTTTGGGATTTCACATCAAAGCCACTGGTTTGGCTGCTGCAGCAGCAGCGGTTGGTGATAAAGTTTGGAACCAAATCCAAGCTTCTAAGAATTTCACAGCTATTCCGGTCCCGTGCCGGGCTCATCTCTCCTCACTGCTGCAAGGACCATGCATGCTGCGGTGCTCCAGCCACCAAAGTTCAGCCTGGTTAAAATTAGCATTCAGGTTTAACTCTCTTTTTAAGTCCTTTTTTTTTCTTCAGAAAGCTATTTCAGATCTTTTGGGGTTCTGACACGTCCTTCCACAGCCCAGGAGCAAGAGTTGAGTGCCACTGGGCTGCTGGCAGGACCCTCTGCTGCCTGCACCCGCAGATGGAGCTGGGCTCACCCCAGAGAAGATGCCCTGGGTCCAGCTCCCGGTGATGATGCCATTCATTCTCAGCAGTGGTTTTCCCTTGGGCAACACAGCACAGGAAAGCTCAGGGAGTGAAGTGGATGAGCATGTTACGCAAGGGTGGGAGGGAAGAGGAGAGCCAGGAACGCAGCTGGTCTTGGACAAACACTCTCCAACTCGGGCTCCAACTTACTGTCCCAGCGCGACCAGCCGTGTCAACTGCTCGGCA
This sequence comes from Psophia crepitans, assembly GCA_013399095.1. NCBI lineage: Eukaryota > Metazoa > Chordata > Aves > Gruiformes > Psophiidae > Psophia > Psophia crepitans. Next base: position 878,956 of record VWZZ01000502.1, read on the forward strand.
GCAGCCGTCCCCCTCTTACAGCAGTCTCCCCTTGGAATGTTCTCCTCTCCCCATGAGGCACCAAATAACCGCTGCAGTGTGGTGTCTCTCAGCTTGGCATCTTGGAGAGAGTTTTCAGTTCCACTTTGAGCTGTTTAATCATTTTGTTGGGCTTCTACCCAAAAAAATAAGGCCCTTTATGTTGTCTTTGGTTCAGGTTCTCACTCTCACTCATGCTTTTTAATTCCCATAAAATCCTAACACGTTCCTGCCAAAAGTATAATAGTATGGCCATGAGTGGTGGTGTGTGTAGAGTACTGACTCCACGGTCATAAAAGTATGAGAACAGCAATAGTATTCAGCAAGGAGAGACAATGGGAGTGGAAAATAATGTTCATCTGTTCATTCAGCTTCTCTTGTGGAGTCAAAGGCAGCTGGTGAGCACTGAACATATTCTAAAATTAGCAAGAACCCTTGAAGGAACCATGTGAAAATGAAAAAGCCATTGCCAGTCGAGTGGCAATGTTAAANGGAGTGGAAAATAATGTTCATCTGTTCATTCAGCTTCTCTTGTGGAGTCAAAGGCAGCTGGTGAGCACTGAACATATTCTAAAATTAGCAAGAACCCTTGAAGGAACCATGTGAAAATGAAAAAGCCATTGCCAGTCGAGTGGCAAAGCACAGACCTTCAGGTGGCCAAGGGGAGCGTCCCAGGCACCCCTCACTTGCGTGGTCTGCAGCCTAAGTTTGCTGAGATCCTGAGCCAAGCTCTCTGCTTTGGGATATTTGTTTCTCACTTCTATCTGTCGTTGACCCAGGAGACTACTGAGTGCCTTTTACCCTCAGATAAAGGCTCAAAAAAAAAAAGCTTTAGATCCAGTAAATTAGTAGCACTGATTTTGATTAACACTCAGTAATGCACCAAAGCCTTATGTACCATGTTGAACGACTTGAAGGCTTTTGTTCAGAGAAAGCCTGGCAGACGGTTGGCATTAAAAACTGAACTACTACAAGAAAAGTATGATCTCTTGACAGAAAAATAACTGTTGGGACCAGACACCCTGAGAAGTACCTAATTTCAGCTGCCTGACAACTGTGTTAAAAAAGGATTTTGCAGCTGTACATAGCTAGTCCGTCAGCTGCCTTGGAAAGCCACCAGGACCATAAAGCTGCTCCTGAGCTCTTGTGGGTTGCTTCACCACCTCATCGCAGGATACCGGCCTTAGCCCATGTTACCACTTGCAGAAAGCACTCAAAACGCCCCAAAACCTGGTTCATGCCAAATGGGGGATCTGTGAAACTTGGCAACTTCCAAACACACAAAGTCTGAAGGCAGCGGTGCTGAGAGGCACACGGCTTTTGTGCAGCTTGGGAGCAAGGGCATCAGCAGAGGCAGCTGTAGAACTTGGTTGGACCCCTTGGGAAAAACTTGGTACTTTGGGCTTTGCAAAGAGCACCAGAGCAAAAGCGAGCTTTGGGGAGATGTGCAGTACGGGGAGAAACTGGCCTGGAGATGGTTTTCAAACCCAGATAAGAACCAAAACAGCCTCCAGCACAAACCAGCATATAGCTGGGGAAGCACTGGGCTGGTAAAGTAACACTTGGAAGCTGTTGGTCCAGGAAACGTGACTTACCAAACATGACCAAAATGGTTCTGAAGGGAGGGCAGTGAGCAAAAGTTTAAAATAGCATGTCCCAGCATTTTGGCTCTGAGTTCAGCTGTTGTATTAGTGATTGAATGCTTCCATCTGCAGCTGAACAGAGTGACAGTCAGGGGGAAAGGGACCCAACAGCTACCAGAAGGAACTGAGGCCTGGGATGACAGGGAACATTTTTTCCTCTACAGTTGTGTCTTCCTGTCCTAGGAAATCTCTTTGTTCTGACAGACCCCCCCCAAGGGGACACGTCTGAGGGTAAGGGATGAAGGCTCTGCGCTGACCGAAGCTGGTTGGAACGGCTGGGTGTGTTGTTGGCAGTAGGGATGAAGTCTTTCTTTCCGAGGTTCAGCTTTCAGCAGTCCAACTTCCATACGTTCTTATCTTCCGCAGCCTTTTGGGACCCACTCGAAGGAATAGTTTCCCCTCCTTGCAGCTGCATTTGCAAATTTACACACTAAAGAGCTTACAGCCAAATGTTTAGAGATTATAGGTATATGTATGTGTGTGGGTGTGTACTGCAAAGAGTTGCAATCCTTAATATCTCCCGAGTCACTCTAAGTACCACGGCAAACCCACACAGTACGATACTGGCTCCGTCCGAACGTACCGGGAGCACAACTAAGTACTAAATAGACATTTGTACAATCTATAAATATATATAACAGTAACTACATAAAACTTCCCATAAAGAGCTATGGGAATACATTACATTTAAAGTAATTTCCTCTATCTAGACTTATGCTGTGCCTTGTCTTTTTTCTGTTCATAAATCCACTTCTCCATAAGCACAGCAGAACTTTGTATATGAGAGGCAACATATCCATGGGAGATTTTAAATGCAGTTTCTAGGCCAGAAACATTCAGATGAATTTGAATATACCTGGAATACGCGCAGGGCTCGCACTGGGCCGCAGCTGCAATGGCAGTTCTCGCCCTCCAACAGTCATGGCATCTTTCTCTTATCAGTCTGATGACTCCTTCAGGTTTTGGCACAGCATCTGCTTAAACATGGGTCATGACCACACAGTGTATTGCAAAATGAGGTTCCAGTATGATCGTCCGTGCGTTTCCCCAGTCCCCCAGGAGAGCACAGGAGCCCCAGGGGAAGGAGCACTCACAGACGGCGCGTGTTGCTCCTGCGCAGCTGGCAGTGCCCCATGCCCAGTTACAGCCTTCCGCATCAGCCGGAGCTTCGCCCTTCCCTTTCAACGACTTTTATTCAGATGCACAGGTGCACAAATATGGTACAAACTAGACTCAAAGTTCCTTTTTTCCATGTGTTATTGATCTCCTGCTTACCGCCCAGGCAGTGAGAGCCTCCTGCCCCCCTGCTCATCTCCCACAATGTCTAACCTCTGTTCTGAGCTTTGGCATGTGTGCGCCTCGGCCAGGTGAGGCGCAGAGTGCCAAGGGATGAAGTAATATTTGCTATCTGGCGTGCAGTACGTGTTGCAATACCTAGTCATAATTGCGTTTGAAAGTTATAATAGTGGAGAGAGTTATTAACCTGGGCTCCCTTCCTGCCTCTTGTGGGTTTCAATCAGACACTGACTGTTTTTCAAACTTCTGTTTTATGAGTGTATAATTTTAGTACGTACGTCAATAGAAAGCAGAAAGAAAACAGAATTTACTGTGATAAAATGAAAAGGACAGAGTCCTTACTGCCCAGCTACACCCAGTGCGGAGACAACCACCCCCCGCCTCCCACGCTGGAGCAGCATCACCTTTGGGGCTGTGTCACTGCCAGAGCCATCATCCCCGGTGTGAATCACCTGCCCCGCAGCCAGCCCGGGTACCGGCCAGGGACCACCGGCCTCCCTGCCCTCCCTTTAAAAGCCTGGCAGCAGCAGCGTGTGCCAAGCACTCGGTGCCACCGCTCCTGCCACCCGGCACCGTATCTCTTGCAGCCCGGCCGCCGGGAGAGGCTGAGAGATGGCCGAAGGGGAAATCACGACCTTCACCGCCCTGACCGAAAAGTTCAACCTTCCCTTGGGGAACTACAAGAAACCCAAACTCCTGTACTGCAGCAATGGGGGCCACTTCCTCCGGATCCTCCCAGACGGCAAAGTGGATGGGACCAGGGACCGAAGCGACCAGCACAGTAAGCAAACCCGAGGGGGCTTCTTGGAGCTCCTCCTTGCTCCTATGATTTTATCAGCCAAGAAGGGGGGAGCTGGGGAAGATGGGCTCTGTACCAAGCTCTCTGTCCTCCTGGTGGCAACACACCTTCCAGGAGCGAGCACACGCACCAAACACACCTATAGCCTGTACGCAGAGCCCGGGGAGGCGCAGCATGTACGCTATCACATCTGCAGAAGCATTAAATCTGAAACTTGTCATCAGCATAATCGTAGGCAGGCAGACTATACCGGGCCAGAGTGCTAATTGCAGCACGGCTGGCTTGGGCAGCAAGCTGGCAGCTGGGAAAAAAGGCTTAGGAGCAGCCTCCTGTCCTACACTCACACACACGCAGCCATCACACGTTATTCTATGGTATCTTTGCATTTGCTCTGGGTTAGAAGATGCAGCACAACAGTGGGGCCGTGCAAGTGCGGCGTTTCCCAGCAGCTGCGCATCCTCCCGCACGAAGCCGGCGGCCGGAGCAGGAGGTCGGGCCCAGCTTCCTCTGCGTGCAGAACGGGTTTTAGCGTACGCCCTGCACGCAGGGTGCCCTCGCCTTTGGGGAACTTCCCTCTCCCCTTATGCAGCAAATTAAATTCTTGCAGGATGCAAAAGCCCAACAGAGGCAAGAATCAGGTGGAGGAGTTCCTTGGTGATGTACGACCTTAGAAATGCACTCCTGTTACCGTTCACTTTTTTTCTGAAAAAAAAGCATGGCTTATTGTGTGCTGGACAGTTACAATAGATTTTATGTGCATCCGTGTGTCCCAGAGATTTAACGTGCCATCTGCCTTCAGAGTCTCCTCTTGCCCACCCCCATTCCCTGCAGGCAGTGATGCCGGCAGCTCTGGCCCACGGGACAAGGGGACCTGCTGCTGGGGTGAACTGGCCACGCAGGTGCCAACACTTGTCCTACCACTTGCACACCCCATTGCCTTTCCAGGAGCACATTCCTTCTCCGTAACTGGCATCAAAGTTTACCCTAGGAAGCTGGCAGGACTCGCTCCCTGAAAAGTGCTGGTTTTGCAGATGCCACTATGAAGTGCTGCAGACTATCTGACATGGGGCAAACCTTAATATAAAAAATTAATAATATTGTACCCTGAACATCAAGGAAAGGTGCGTGTTTGTCCTATTTAGTAGTTGTCCATGTCACCAAAGGCATCAAGAGCTCTTTCCCTGCCAGAACTCACACGACCAGAGCCAAGCCAGGGTGCTGGAGCTCTCTTGCTTTGACCAAGCCACACAAAGCTGTTAGATGAGAGTGAGTATCTGTCAGATGAGAGCTGAGTATCTGGCCCTGACCCCAAGAAGCCCCCTGCCCTCGACAGCTCTCCCTGCTGAGCCCGGCCAGGCCATCAGCAGCGGGGCTGCGCAGAGCAACCCCTCCCCTCCCCAGCAAACCACTTAGATGAAAGAGAAAAAGGCTGTGTAAGGACAAAGACATAAAATCTAAGGAATCAGGTGGGAAGTTTTAAGCTTTTAGGGCTCTTGCACTTCCAAAATGCTTGAGAGGATTTTTTAAACTGATGCCCGAGGAGAGCTGGACCAGCAGCGCAGCAAAGGTCCCTGCGGGGCTCTGCAGGCAGCGGCGCTGGGCTCTTCCCCACTGCTGCACACCAGAGCTCTTGGCTCTCAGCAGAAACCTCCAGGCACACCATACCCTGAATATTTACTGGAATATCCTTGGCACCTGCCAGGCTCCTATCTGGTTAGAAAGAAGGGCTGGGAGGAGCCAAGTCTGCCTTACAAATTCCAAGAATAGCACTTTTATTTTCTTTAAACCACAAGTGTACATGTGGCTTTCTCCCCCCAAACTTAACCTTTCTTCTTGTTATTGTTGTTTTAATGAAAGGCAGTTTATAGCAGAGTTTTAACGATAAACACCGTTTCCCCACCACTCGCACAGCACACAGCGGTGCTGGGGGATGGGAGAGGATGAGCTCACTGAGGCTGGATAAACACCGCGAGGGCAGGCAGCCTCCAGCCTAGAATAAACCAGGCACTCACCCTTCTCAAACCCTGTGCAAGAGGCAGACGAGGACACAAACCCAAAGGATCCACAGAAGACAGGACCGAGCTCACAGACTCAGGACCCGGCAGCTGCAGAGGCTGCAGAAGCTCAGCAGGCGTCTCTGCAACGTCGTGCCAGAGCTGAGATTTTGCTGCAGCCAGGAGAGGGATGCCGAGGTGCCCGTGTGCCCTGGGGAGCTCAGCACAGGTCTGCAGAGCCAGCGGCAGGGTGGCATCTCCTGGGACACCGGGTGCTAACAAGGACACGAGTGTCCAGCCCCTGTGCCCCAGCCTCCAGCCCACCATCTGACGGCATGGGTGCTGCCACGCAGCCCAGCGGTTCCCCCCGGCAAAGTGAGCCCGACACCCTGGCGTGAGCATTTCCCCTCTGTCCACCAGCCCTCCCAGCTGCACCATGCAACAGGCAGCGACTGCGGGCAGCGCTCCTGCGCACGGCACCGCTGCGCCCCGGCACCCTCGCACCTTGCCGGCTGCTGGCCCGGGGCTGCGTGTTTGGAAACCTCTGCCAGAACGGAACCTCCTGTAAACGATCCCGTAAACTTGGATATCCAAACGTACAAATATTTACAGAGGAAACTCCTGGAAGGGCTGCGTGCCAGCGGAGCAGCCCTACCAGCGAGGTACCCTGCGTCTGAGCACCGACAGCTGCCCACGGTCCTGACCCGGCGCCTGGCAAACGCCAGCACTGCTCAGCAGCACTCCGCAGCGCGCGAGGGGAGCAGCCCGGACCCTGGCCGGCGCTGTGGGCTGTGCTTACACAGCAGGGACAAGCAGCGGCCAGCACGGGGCAAGCCAGATCCACGTGGGAGACCTGGAGGTGACAGAGGGGAGGGAGGCCCCCAGGGAGGGACGAGGCACGGGAGCGCCCGTGGCTCATTTGGGCAGCCAGGGTGCACGGTTGCATTAGAGCTTGCACTGGTGCTTTGCAAACCGCCCATGCGCATTTGGTTCCAGATGAAGATCAAGAATTTGTACTTTTATCTTAAATTGCCTTGCCAGGTGTTACCCCAGAACCTAAGGGGCTCCAAGGAGAACAGAAGTGACTCACTCCAAGCCCTTGTCACCCGGCCCTACGTAAGGGTTCCCTCACGTGTCCTTTGCTGCCGTGTGTGGGCACCTCGAGCTTGCGCTGTGAAATGAAAAGAAAACTTACCAGGACATTGCAAACCCTCAAGGATGAAGCACACGCTTGTTCCCACAAACAGCCTTATTTTCTCTCTTTCATCCCATTACTTCATGGAAGGAAATATCTGTACAGACCTGTAAAAAATCCAAGAATTTGTGCATGAGCTTCTTCCTCTGGGCCCTCCATTCTCCCTCTCTCTGGAGGGAGGTGGCCCAGACACCTCGGGCTGCAGCTGACCCGCTCACCTCCCACAGTGCAAGACCAATAAGGAGCCTTTTTTGCCCCAAAGTTTCTAGTTGAAGTCCAGCATCGGTGATGGGGATGGAAAGCCGGTGCCCAGTGGGCTGCGTGAACCGACGCAGCATGACCACGAACCCACGGCCCCCGCCCAGCCCACGTGCTGGCAGGCTCGGATCTTCGTTTAGTATCAAATTCACATTAGCGCTGCAAACTAGGACAGTCTAAGACGCAGCTCATGGCTGCCTACGGGAGGTCCTTTTTAGGATGAAGATCAGCCCTTTCTATTTCTCTACCACCCGCCTACAACACGCTGGATAACGCCCGACACGACACCCTGCTGGATGGGATGCTTTGGATCAGGGGTTTGCAGCGCAGGCAGCTGAAGTCTGCCCATCCCTGGTTCAGCTCTCAAAATACTTCTTCATATGTCACTTCTTAAGTGTCTTGTCAAAACCACATGAGAAATTTGTAAATTAGAGCCAGAATTAAAACCCCAATCTCCTGTGTCCCATTCCAGCATCTTAACCAAAAGGCTGCCCTTTCTTTGATGTAAAATAGGGAAAAAATTGGTCTTTGGTTCCTAAAGCATGGCTATGGGGTTTCTTTGAAGGAGAGGGTACAAGGAGACACTTATTACATGCTGTACTGTTTTTCATAAACTCTTTATAAGCTGGGCTTCAGAATAAAAATACCCTGCTAACTTTCCTAACAGCTGGGACATTATCTCTGACAAGCTTTTTTTTTTTTTTCTCCTCCCTTTTCCTATTTTCCTTTTACTTTTGTTGTTGTTTTATTTTTACTTTCAGTTCAACTCCAGCTAAGCGCGGAAAGCGTGGGAGAGGTGTATATAAAGAGCACCCAGTCTGGGCAGTACCTGGCGATGGACACCAACGGGCTGCTCTACGGCTCGGTAAGTAGGAGGTTTCTGTGGGTCCAGACATGGAGAGGGTTTGAGGTTTGCGGAAATCTCATAGCTCTGAGTAATGCAAACCGCAAGCAACAATTAGCCTCTGTCTGTTGTTTTGGTAACTGGACGGCCACTCTCCATCCGGCTTTATTTTGGGGAGAAATAAATGAATAACCAAACAACACCATTTACCACCCTGCCTCAAACACGTGACAAATATTATATTTCATATCTGGAGCAGCAGCTGCTTTACATTCCCGTGGCAGCTGCCAGGGGAGAGGGGCTGCAGGGGGGACCCTTACAGGGTGCAGGGCTGGTGCACCTCCAGCCCAGCTCTCCAGCCCCGGCAGCGCCCTGCCCACACCTCTGCCAGCCTCCTGCCGCCTCCCCAGGGCTTTGCGAGATGCTCCGGGGCTGCCAGCCGGGCTGCGAGGAACAGCCCACAGCCCCCAAACAGCACTTTGCCACTGGGCAGGTGGATGCCAACGTTTTTCCTCTGCATCCAATAGTTTTGCTGGTCGCACCGAGCCTTGTGCCAGAGGCAGCAACAGCATTCACAGCATCCTGATGTGAGCGGGATCGTGCAAGGCAGGAGCTTAGCCCCTGTGCCCAGGAACTGTAGGGCATGGAGTCACCGAAAGTAACCTGCACCTTTGAGAATAGTCCCATTTATAGCGAAGTGTGCAACACGGTCCTGGCCGCAGGCTGCTCGGCCTCACCAAAGGGCTGGTTTGTTCCCTGTGCTCTTGTTCTGACATGCACCCGCCACCACACAGCTTAGAGGCAGAGCGGGAGCCAGCGCCAGGACCGGCTTACAGAGTGCGGGGCCGGGCTGGGTTACTGCCGAATAAAGTGCCCAGGTCACGGACAAGTTACTGCAGGAGTAGCCCAGGGGACTAAACTGAGTCTACTTACCTCCACGCTTTCAATATGAGCTTTACTGGGGCACAAAGATCTCGGAGGCGGGTCTGGATAGCACCCAGCCGGGATGGCTGCAGTGGGAACACGCATCCTCCTCCCGGCGGCATCGCCCTGTCTCACTGTGATTATCCGGGGCTCTCTTTCAGCAGTTACTGGGTGAGGAGTGCCTGTTCCTTGAAAGGATCGAAGAAAACCATTACAACACGTACGTCTCCAAAAAGCACGCAGATAAGAACTGGTTTGTTGGTCTGAAGAAGAACGGGAGCAGCAAGCTGGGGCCGCGGACTCACTATGGCCAGAAGGCGATCCTCTTCCTCCCGCTGCCTGTCTCAGCTGACTAAGCCCTGTCCCGGGAGCTCAGAGATGAACCCCAAAACCCCACCGCCACCCCCCTCCTTTTCTCTTGCTCTCTCTCTTTTTGGCTGGTATGGCAGAGCCAAACGTTAGAGCTTCAAGCTTTAGGTAAAGGCTTTACCGCAAATAGACAAAGCAGAACTCCCCCGCACTGCACAAAGCTTTGCAGAGATGAGGGGAAGAGCCCCGATACCCTCCCAAGGTCCACCGGCACCCCCGCCTCCCCCTGCCCTCTGCCAGCAATGTCGGGCTGGCACACGCTGTGACCATGGTGCAGCTCCCGGGGACACACGAACCTGCCCCAGGCAGGCACCCAGAAATGGGGCCATGGGCACCCCAAGGACACCCCAGGCACCCAAAAATACACGCTTTTACTGTCCTCAGCCACTCTAAGGCAAAAATCTCCCTGGATGCTCTGTATCAACATATTTATCCATCCCAGTACGTAGCTTCTAATATGCCCTTCAAGTAATTTCAGACTGCACCATCAGTCGCTACCCTGGTTACACGCTGGCAGATATCCTCAGCGCATTGGGCTAAGTCAGCATCAGCCAAACCCTCCAAGCCCCAGACACCCCAGCCTCCCTTACAACATGAATATTGCTATATTTCATGCTAGTACCCGCCATATGTTATTTGTATTTATTTATTAATTAAAACTCTCTCTTCCACAATCTGTTCATAAGTAATTCCAGGCACCAAATCCCCTTGGCGTTGTCCCAGTGAGGATGGGGCAGAGCGGGAGTGACTGAGATCTGACGCTGAGGCTGTGATGGTGCAGCAGGGACGGGCTGCATGATGGTGGCAGCGCACCGCACCCCGTTCCCAGGGGGCTTCCTCCCACACTGCTGGTGCCTGGCTAAACGGGGCTCTAGAAATGGCAGTGGGGCCCCTTGGTGACTCCCAAACCCTCCATGGAGCTGGGTTGCTGCTCTCCCAGCACGAAGCAGATCTCCCAAGCAGCTCAAGAGCTGCTCCTGCCAGGCGAGAGCATCCCAGGAGCACCATGCTGCCATGCTTTACCATGGCTCACCCCCCCCCAAGCACCTCGGGCACTTGCAGATGCCCACGGTCACCAGGCACAAGCTGCACGGGGGTACAGGTCAGCCCAGGCACCAAAGCCTTGCTGAGTCAGCGCTTCTCCAATTGCTTCTTCCTGAATGGCAAGTGCACGTACCTTACAGCACGTTTCCCTGTGTGCAGACTAGCCCAGAGGCTTTAACTCACCCTTTCTGCTGATGCTGCGTTAAAAAGGAAACTGGGAATAGGTTTAACTCCAGTGTGACTTGTCACAGCCCAGCTGGGGCTGAGGTGTACGCAGAGATGTGGCTGGGATCCCATGGTCGATGGGATGGATTTGGCAGCTGAGGAAGAGAAAACGCAGGAGTCCTTCGCTCGTGCAAGGCTGGAGCTGCGGCAGTGCCGTGCAGCCCGTCGCAGCATTGCGGCGGGGAAGAGCTGCCGAAAGTCCTGTTGGTCTCGGACTGAGGTTTCAAGCTGTAAATAAAATACACTGGTACAGTGGCAGAACAATAAAGTTTGATAGGAAATACTGCAGCAGGCTATATTTGGTCTTAATTCAAGAGGTGCTTGAGTAAAAAAGTCTAAATCTTTGATGGGGGGAGTGCTGGAGATGCAGCTTGGTGCTTCTTCAGTACAGGGATGAGCTTTGTGATGAGATACAGGAGCCAGTCAGTCGGGAGGCAGCACCCAAGCAAGGACACCCCAACGGGGAACCCACAGAGGGAGCTGGGGGACCCTGTGCTGGGGCAGGTGGATGACGCAGCCTGGTCAGACACTGCAGACGCTGCTCCCACTGCACGGAGGGATTGCCCCAGGCTTTGCACTCTTTATTGTTTCTACAATAATAATCACAATTTTGCAACTCCTAATTGCTTTTCCTAACACTTCCCCTCCCTACGGTCATGCCTGTGGGTCTGACTTTCCTTGTTCAGCAGTAAATGGGGAAAAAAAGAAAAAAAAAAAGGCATTTAGGTACCCAGTGTAACTGAGGGTAGTGAAACCTGACTGATGAAACACTAATTCCAGGTCAGTGGTGAACAGCGCTCCTGTTCGCTTTGGGAAAGGCGGGTAATCTAACGCATTTTACCTCTTTGTGTAATAAACCCTCGGAAACTGCAGCAGCGGGTGTTGGGCAGAGGCACTGCAGCAGCTCAGCTGCTCTCCCCAGCTTCGCCAAGAGGGAGCTTCCCCTCAGAGGTGAGCTGCGCGGCGTGGTTCGGAGCCGAACAGCGGCGTGCATGTGTGTGTGCCAAACTTTCTGAAGAGAGGACACAAGCAGCGCGGGCTCTGCTGGGCGCTGCAGGCTGCGCACAGCCTCCTCGTGCGCACACACACGGCACCTTCTGGGAACACCGAGACAAGGCCTGCAGTGTCTGCTAAATAGGTATTGCCATCTATTTTTTCCTGTCACTTGGGGTCCTGCCAGGATCCCTTCCCCGGAGGGGGGCACCTTGCTGCTGTGGCTGCGGGAGGGTTTTCACACACACATGTTGCTCCTGAGCAAACGTGGCCAGGGACGGTCATCTCTGCCGCAACCAGCAGCACAGGTTTATCAATTAGCACATCCTGATTTGCAAATGATAATGATAAATGAGCTGGCAGCCCCCCAGCTGAGCTCTCGGTGGGGGAACCTGGCATTCGGCTGGAGACTTTGGGGGGACCTGCCTGCCCCCCGCGCTGGAGGGGCGCTCACAGCCCGGCCTCTTGCCAGCCGGTAGAAATTCAAAGTCCACGTTCCTGGCGCAGGCGCGGGGCCTGTGCCCCGGAGAGCAGACGGAGTTCACCCTCACGGCTTCCCTGGCCTCGGGCTTCATCCCACCTGCGCTTCCTCCTCGCTTTTTCCATTCCTGCCGTGGGACGGACGTGGGACAAGCACTCCCTGCTCCCAGCACACTCCCCATAAGCCATGTCTACATGGGAGGCAGGAAGAAAAGGCACTGTGCCTTGCGTACTTCTGCAGCAGTAATTAGCCACTAATTACTGCACTGCAGAATTGCTCTGCTAATTACTGTATTCCTGAACTTTTGCACTTGCTGGCTCTGAAATCTTTTCCCCAGCACTGATAGCATCGTGGCTAAGCCTCATCCTCCCAGGCAAACAGGGAGCTGGTGTGGGAACAGCGGAGGGGAAGGAGCGTGCGGCAGCTTCGGCGGCACCGCAGCGCAGAGCCCGGTGGTGGGGAACCTGCGGGCACCTGCCCTCCCTGCACCCAGCACCCTCCCTGCACCCACCCATTGCCACGGCCCTCCGGTGCTGTTTCTCACCTGGGGGAACCATGCGGACATCAAGTTGAAGGGAGATTTCTGCTCCTCCTGGAGGGCTGTGGGACGCGGCTGCTGCCCTTGCCCTTTACATAGCGCCGTTTCCATACCGTTGCCCACGGGGAGGTCAGATGTGTGGTCTTGCAGGTATTTACTCTGTGCATCCTGAACGCTTGAGAGACTACAAATACCAATTTCCAGTTTTCACTATAACGTCCAACAGCCAAAAAGGCACACTTTTACTGTATGTACCAATTAAAACATTCTAATCAAAAGAAGAAGATAATGCTTGCAAAAAATCTACTCTGCATAGGCACCTCCCCCCCATCCCCTTCAAAAAAATCAATTAAGCAGTAGGATATCTTTGGGTTTTTTTCAATATTACTGCAGCTAGCTGGTTATCCCTAAACTGGCAGACGCCTCTGACTGGTTTGCAATGTTGCCTTATTTTACACATCAAAGCACAGGTAACCCAACTCATAGCTAGCATGCAAGATCCCACTCTAAAAGGTGAACAAGTAATGATTCATCAGCTCTGCGGCCGCCACAAACCATGCACACGCTTTTAATTACCTGCCCGGTGAGGTAAAACACACTCCCAGCACCCGGCAAAGGCTGTTCAGGCCAGTTCCCTGCAACCCTTCAGCTGGCATGGGATAACCCATGGAGTATCATCATCATCATCCTCACTTATGCCCACGTCCTACACTTGCAGCACCGGTTTTCAAGGCAGGGACACAGGCTGAACCCCTCCATCTCTGACTTCTGTGCTGCTGCGGACTTGTGACTGCTTCCCTGCGGTGGGTAAGAGCTGAGGAGTTTGACATTTAAACCAGTATCTGGTAGTGTCCAGTAAGGTCCGGATATCTGCCCAGATTCCACATTTAGGCCAACGAGCTGCAGGAGGAGAGAGGACAGGAGTAGGACCCAGGCACCACCGATGTCCCCGGTACCGGAGCTCTGGCGGGTCTGGCGCTTGGAAGGGCGGTGACGTTGCAACGGCAAACACGAAGCTGGGCAAGACAGAGCGATGTGGATAGCCACCAGCATCACCACCTCACTTAAACATTGCGGTGGCTTTCCCTGTGAAAGGCTGGGTTGTCACCCAACTAAAAAAAAAATAAAAATGAATGCACGACCAGGAGATCCGGGTTTCTAATTAAACTGGCAAGTTGGAAAGCGTAATGCCGGATTTAGCCACGCTGTCTTCCAACACCTCATTAACCACAGGGCATTCCTCTCGTTAGTCTTCTGCTGCTCAGAAATCACCACCACAGGTACACACTTGACGCCCAACTGGGGAAAAATGTCAACACTTTGTCTGAAAAATAATCCCTAAGGAAGCCGCAGTAATTGCTCCAGACAGATGAACAAGACAGGATGACACTACCCAGAGAAACCACCCTCGCTTCGGAGAGTTTTGTCCTTAGGGTGAGAGGTGAGGGCAAAAGACAAGTGTTACAGGATTTAATAAAATCATTATGCTTTAAGATCTTTCCCAGTAAGGGGCGGGAGCAGAAGAGTGCTGGGAGGAGGTGGTTTCTGGAGCGTGTCAGAAGGAAGGAAAAGCAAGTGGTGCTGCACGAGAGGGTGAGCTAGGGTGGGGAAAGGACGGCGGTGTTCGGATGCTCCGTTAAATTTACCCATTCAGACCGAGCAGCAGCCAAGGGCCCGCGGTGGGCTGGGTTCCAGCCTTTTCCAGCTACGACCTAGCGCTGTCTCCCGGCGGATCTCACCAGGATCTTGCAAGCTTCCACATCCTGAAGAAGTGGAAGGAGGAGGTGGTGCAGTAGGGTCCTATGTGACCCCACAGCCCTTCTCCCAGCACTGAGGTCTGTGGCATCCACACGCACAACTTCACCAGGGCTCTCCAAAACCATATTTTTGTCTCCAAACCCATCCAGCCTCTCAGGCTGAGGGCATCCCTGATCAGCTCTTTTTTTTTCCCACGACTGCCCAATCCAGAAGTGCTCAGACACAGGAAGGGCAATAAAGGGCCACGGATCCCAGCCAGGCGCTGCACAGGAGCTTGTCAGCTAGATCTAAAAATCTGCAGAGATTTATACGGACCGCAGCCTTGACACCAGCCGTCAGCCAAGCAGAGCCCCAGGCTGCAGAGCGCTCTGAGTCTTGTCCACTCCCTCCTCCCGTTTGGCTCAGGAGTCCTCTGCGGAGATTTAAAACCCGACTGCTAGTTCCTGTGGACTGTTTATCCTGCACTAGGAAGAAGAGCATGGAAAGTCACATAAACTGTTGCACCAGGAGAGGAGAAGCTATTTTTAAGAAATACCACACTTTACATTAAACAAACAACTCTCTGACATGCTGCCATTCGTTAGGGAAGAATGTAAATCAGGGTCTAATGACTCCCATGTGTTCTCTATGTATGACATGAAAATGCCCAAGAAAGGTAAAAGTGGGTAGGGCTGGGTGGCACAGTTTGGCTGCGAGGTAGGCTGGAGGGTGGTGACACCTCTGCTGCACACACCAGACGGACCAGCGGTCCTTCCGTCCATCACGAGCTCCCTCGAGACGCAAGGCAGGCGTCCTGCCCGGCGCTGCCTGCTCACCGCGCCCTGCATGGACAATATTCCCGTCGGTGCCAGACCTTTCCGGCAGCTGAAGCACCGTCTGCACGGCACGCGTTGGGCGCGTCGCAGCACCGGGCTGCTGCAGCGTGGGACCCTGGGGACCGAGGTCTGCAGAAAGGCTGCACAAGCTGCCAGCCTGCAGCACGGAACCCAGCACAGCCCCCGGGAACAGCCAGGGTTTGGGGAGCAGGGCGGCCCAGCGCACCCGTTACCGGTTCAGCATCTGCGGCCGAGGGCAGGCTGAGGGCAGGGCTGCTTCTGCTCCGCCTTCGGGCGGGATGCGGCAGG
>VWZZ01000502.1:901518-929416 GCA_013399095.1 Psophia crepitans
TTTTTTCTTTTTTCTTCTCTTTTTCTCCCCCCCCCCCCTTTTTTTCCCCTTTAAAAATGAACTGGTGCTTTTAACACTTGCTATCTTCAGTCTTTTCAAGAGTTAGAAATGAAAAAAGAGCTCTGCTCAGATCTACTTTTCTGCGCTTTCATGAAAATAAGCTCAGGGTGGTTGCTGGGGCGTGCCAACAGAGCAGTGACCACGGGTCCTGTTCTGCGGGGTGGAACCGTGCTGACCAGCCGCACCAGGACCTTAGCCCTGTGCCTTTTGGGACAGAGCATTTACATGCACAGCTTCGTCCAGAAAGAGTTTTCCTACCACCAGCTGGGTTTGCTGTGTTCTGCAGCACCTTTGTGGGACATTTTGGAGGAAGCATGAGTCGGCATTTAGCATCCGAGTCTGGGACTTTGGAGAAAAACCCATCCATGACCCACCCCAGAGGTTCAGCGTAACCATGGCACAGACGCTCCAACATGGTAAGCTGGAGATGTTTTCCTCTCCATCACAGGGAAGGGTGAGGACAAAACACCAGCACTGAACAATTCTGCCGTGCAGAGGTCCCGCAGTCCGAGTTAAGGTCAGTGAGCTCTATTTCCCCCGCAAAACTTAGTCCTGGATCCACCCTAAGCACTGGCTGTTTCACATGAGAAGCTCCTTTCCTGGTGACCTCGCGAAAGGTCGGTGACTGCAAAGCACCACTACTTCTCCAGAAGGACCCTGTGTTTTTGCCTGCCACCACTCCACCTCCCGAGGGGGTACAGCCTGCTGCTGGCTCGGCTGCAGCTGTGGGCAGTGACCACAGCTCCCCGGGTGCCAGGGCATGCTGCCTGCCCCAGTGCCTGCCCCTCTGCCTCGCCTGTCTCTGGGCCATCAGCTGCCCGGGGGGCGATGGCAGGATGCTCAGCCCCAGCTGGAGCGGTGCTGAGCCACCATCACCACCATAACCCTCTCCCAACCCAAGGATCAAGACTGAGAATTAAAAGAAAAAAAACTCTTTGAAATCAGTTTTAAGTAAACAAAAAATTGATCTCACAAGCTTCAGTAACCACAAGCATAAATTTGGGTTTGGCTGGGTTCTGTGTTTTGCTTGGGTTCTTCTGCATCACATATGAAGCCTATTTTAAGACTATTTGCTTGAGCGGCTCAGCATATCACCAGGGCTAGCATGCGCTCCAGAGTCACCTAGGAGCCACTGCTGTCCCCACGGCCACCAGCTCCACCGGAACGGTGACAGGCAGAGCTGGCCTGAAGCACAAAGTCTCTTATTCCCTGGGCTCCTAGTACAGGGACAAGTTCTGGCATGAGCTAGTTGCTATCCTCACGTTTCATTTCCTGGGGATACTGTAGAAGCACGCCCTTTCCAGGGGAATTAAAAAAAAAAAAGAAAAAAAAATAAAGAAGAAAAAAAAGAAGTAATTCTATCCCCTCATTTTACTCCAGCGAACGGCACAGCATTCAGTCCGCAGCCTGGAGGAAGCCTTGGGTCACACTAGGGAAAGCGCCACGCTCACAAGCGTTAGTCCAGTTCCTTTCTGCCTCTGCACCGAGCACCCGTCACGCTTCATCCCTCGCCCAGAGCAAAGACATCGAGAGGCCAGAACTGCAACGGGGAGATATTGACCCGGCCCGTGTCTCCACTGGGGCTCAGCACACACCGAGCTGTGGATCTAAACCTCCCTGGGGCTCGAGGAAGGAGAGGACTGTCCAGCCGGATATTGGCTCGGCTCCACTTATCATTACCACCAACAAAAATAAAATAAAAGAAAGCCAAGTCATTCTCGCTTGCTGGGTAATTGCCCCCAAATCAGGCATCTGCATCTTCAGCAGGCATGAGAGCAGGAGGAGGAAGGGAAATGAGGGTTTCTGGTGTCTGTCTGGAGGTTGGCCTGGGCAGCTGGAAGAACACTGAGATACAGCCTAAATTTCAGAGAGAAAAAGGAAAAGAGGAATAAAGAAAGCGAACTACAGAAACGGGGTGCCTCGCTTGCCTCCCTAACGTGCAGGGAAGCCTGTCCACCACGCACCCGACAAACGGCTTAGGATGAAAGCGAGGAAAAGCACCACTGAGCACTGAGGCTGCCTCTCCCCACGCGTCGCCGGGAGCTCTGTCCCTCCGCGACGGCACCCGGCCCTCGCTTTGCAAGGCGAGGGGGGAGGAAACCGCAGAGCAGGACAGCAAGCAGGCAAACTGCTAAATGGAAAGGCAAAGGAGACGCTGGAGCAAGCACCGCACGAGGCCGGGGCACGGCGGCAGCCGGGAAGCCCAGAGCTTCGGCCGGCGGCTGTTTGTGCAGCAACAGAAACAGCCGGGTTTGTACATCGCTTCCCGCGCGCTTCCGCAGCCAGTTCCGCAGCCCTCCAGGCAAGGTTCCTGCCAAATCACAGGCCGTGGCTCACACGTGAATATCACAACAGCAGAAAAATGCACGAAGGGCTGTCGCTTCTAGCAAGCATTTCTTCTTCCCGCTCGGAGAAGCTCTGGCGGTTGTTTGCAGCCTTTAAACTAAGGAGCAGCCGGCACGGCGCAGGCGGTGCAGGAGGACAGCAGCAGCTGCCAAGTAATGGTACTTTACACTTACAGATGCTTTTATCCCTGTTTCCCTGAGCACTTCGCAGGAGGTAGCAGGGTGTGATTATCACTCACCATTTATGTGGAAGCTGAGGAATAGTTTAGAGTGAAATATTTTGGTCTGTCTTAAGACTGGGCTCTCTGGAGGCTTATTGGGGAGGGTGGTACAAGATGAATTGCCCTCCTTCAGCTGCGCTCTCCGCTGCAGGCACAACAGGGGGGAGCGGGCTGCCCCGCGATTCCCGGCGGGATGCACAGGGGCTGGAGCTGTGGAAAGGCGGATCACACCCCCACCCCTGCACCGGCTCCCTCCCCCTAAAACGCTCGGGTCTAGAAATGCGCAGGGAGGTTAAAAGGAAGGAGAGGAGAGCACGGGGCAGTTTTCATTTGGTACCAGGTTTTGCAGATGTTAAGGCTACTAAAGTCTTTTACATTTTGCAGAAACTTCTGTACAAAGCCTGAAGGAAGCACAATGAAACCCCTCGTGATGCCTGTAGTATGGATAAGTAAGACAATATCCGTTACTTTGACTTCTTAATTCTGAACAGTAAAACCTTTCAGGGACAACCTGGTGAGCCACCATTTGATGCTGTGGATCTGCACGTGGGCTTCCTCGTGAATGCGTTCACCTACACTCAATACCTGCTGACTTCAGCTGTCCTTACACATAGCACAGGATATAATTATGCCAGCTTACAGCTCCCCAGCTCCCTGCCTCCAGACACCGCTGCTTCTGGTGCTCAGTTCTACCGCCAAGAACAATTAGCAATACATGGGCAAGGAAAATTACACTTTTGAGGGACCTGAATACGAACTCTCACGAGTAAAAACCACACTTCCAGATGAAACACGTGTTCAAGTGCAAACTGCCGAGCCCTTTCCCCATCCGTACTCTGGATGGTACATCCAGGCGATGGCTGCATTTGCACATCACAAGTTCTCTAAGGTCCCTTCACCCCATGAAGGGAAGGATGGATGGATGGATGGCACATTAGAGCTGGGGCACCTCTTCCCCAGCTCTTCCTCAGAACCGCGTGCTTCCACTCACTTGGTCGCTTCTCCTGCCACTGCAAGTGTTCTCAGCTATACAAGAACGTGCCATTTGTTTTTATCCACGGTTAAAGTCGGCTGGCAGGGATCCCTGGATGCCTGTCCTTGCCCCAAGACAGGCAGTCATGGCAGCCCATCACCTCCCAGCTCACAGAGGTGTCTGTGTATTCACATCATGCCGACCATACGAGCTCAGCTGCACCCGGAGGAGAACCAGAGCACGCCAGAGCCCTGCCTGACGAGTGTTAGAAAAATAAAGCTGCACAGAAAAACTGTTAACTACTGCACTTACCTGAGAGGGGTGGCGTTCCATGGCTGGGAGGCTGAGTGCTTGTGAGCTTCCAGGCAGACCGAAAGCAGGGACCCGCTGAAAGCCCGGCCACTGAAACCTCCTCTGTTCCACCAGCAGGTATTGCCTTCCCCTATTAACCTCAGCATGGCCATACTCAAAGCATTTTCCTGTAGCTGAAATTTACTCCTTCTCTACCTGCTGGCCAGGCATCCCACTGCTGGAGGAGGGAGGCAGGGTAATTATCTCATCCCTAGGAGAGAGGAGGTTGATCTTCGCTGGGACCAGGACAACCAGGTAACCAGTGATGAGGGGAGCAGCTTTGGGGGGCTGGGAGCGATGCTGAGTACACTGGATCAAGCCCGCTGCAGAAAGGGGTCCAGCACAGAGTCCAGGACAGTGCAGACTGCTATGCCATAAAACTATTAATTACTCTTGTTGTGGCTGACACACCATTGATGTGGCTTAAGGTCATATACAGCCATGGCTTTACCTACCCTGAAAAACGTTACCAAACCAAATTCACACCCGTAAAACGCTGACAGCACATCCCCGAGGATTTATCATTTCAAGAACAGCCATTGTGTTCATTCAAAACTAGGGTGCTGTATGATAAAAAAAAATTAAAATTATCTAACTGGCACAATTGTAGATTGGCTTTATTTTTTCACTCACCATGAGTGAATTCTTTAGTTTTCCAGAATCCCAACACAGAAACCCTTCCCACTGCCTACACCGAGATGTACGGTACGTGCTCTTAGTGCTCTTTATGGGATGATTTTAGCAGCTGTGCCTCCTGTGTGTCCTTCGTGACAACCATGAACCCAACCGCACAACAGTTAGAGTGCTTTCAGTACACCTGCACCTCTGTAGTAACTTACATATAAACATATATTTATATTTGTCATACATTCAGGATTTTCAAATCAAGTCTTACAGGTCTTGGGACAAGCAACAATTATAATCAGGAAGTGAGCACAGCGAGATAGCTCCCATCTTTTTTATGGAATAAAAGTCCCATTTCTATCATTGTAGGGGGATATCTGATATTAAATTCAAGACACCCACATACAGGAGAAAAAAATCAGGATTCCACAAAGAAAATTTCATACTGTTGCTGTCAGATATGATTTTGGGGAAGATTTTCACATTTCACCACCAAAATAAAAAGTATTTCTAACTGCTATCACATAAAACGATCTGGAATTTCTGTGAAAAACAACCTGCCTGAACTGCTGAAGCACGCAGAGGAGCAAGTGGCGATGCCACAGTCGCAACAGCACTTTGCTTACCGAAAGGATGGCTCTAGCACGCGTGTGTGCATCACCTCGCACAGAGACTGCCTCCTACCCACGCAACGGCAGCTCCAAACCCCTTGCATTCTTTGTGCATCCCTGGATGGAAAGAATAATGCAAATTAGCCATTAGCCAAGATTATTGGGCATTAGCAAGATTCTGCACCCTGCCACTGAAGCATAAAACCTGCCATCGTCAGCACTTTGGCTAAGGAAGCCTGGGGACGGCCCAGGAGGCTTTCATGGGATGGATGATAACGGATTGTATCTAGATATTTAACTTCTTATCAGTATGTATGCTTTTTGCCTTTTTATTCAAGTCTGATAGATCTTAATCTCTCTAACAGCAGCATTCGTACTGCTGCGGAGAGGCAGCATCTCCACGGGCAGACGCACCGGCGCACAAGAGCGAGCCCGTCACCCCGGGGCTTGCCTTTCCCCGCTCCCCAGGCACAGCAAGTCCGTGCGGCCGCCTGCGAGCGACAGCGTGCGGTAGCCGTAACCACCTGCTGCAAACAGAAAACGAAAACGCCAGGGAGAAAAGGCAAATTTCATTGTGTCTGGAGACCTGCGGCTCTGTGAAGCAGAAGTATTTAAACAGACAAGAATCTTTTGTCCAGGAAACCGAGCACTAATAATAACATTTCGGCTTCCTGCAAAGCCGGCTTCTTCCCCAGCTGCTTTTCACGGTCTCTGCCCCCTCCCGTCCTCCCGGCACTGCCCAGACCTTGTCACCGCCCTATCAGCCTGCAAAACACCCCACGATTTTCCAGGCTGCATCCCTCCTCCACCAAACATTCAGCTTTTCGATTTGATGCCCTGCTCCATTTTCTCCTCCAGGCTGTCTCGGCAAACACACGCACAAAAGAGAAAGCCTCTGCTCCCCAGCCCTGTCCCCTGCCACAGCACCCTCAGTCCTCCCATCCTCACTGGGAGAGCCTGGTCCTGCTCGTACAGGCACCCCAGTGTGAGCACACGGGGCCAGGCACCAGCTCAGGCTCATCCTGGAGTCTCCACCAGCATCTTTTCCCAAACGCCCGTAGCTTCCCAGAGCTTGGTTGGGAGTTTTAGCAGGGACAGAGCTCCACGTCCCTTCTCCCTATCAACGTTCCAAACCCTGGCCAAAGCATGGAGGTGTTCCAGCTATCCAGACAGCTGCAAATTACTTATTTATTCATTCATTTTATGTGGGCAAGCTTCCCAAGCTGAGCCTAAACCCCGCTCCCCCACCCCAGAACACCAGCCCAATAAGTGGGTGTCAAGATTCACCGCTGTGAGAGCAGACAGGCACTGTCTGTCACCCGGTGCCTCATCAAGGGAAGACAGGAGATTTCCTGGAGCACAGACAACGCCTTAATTTGTTCCTGCCAGCGCAGAACAACGCACTCGAGGAGCCAGCAGCCATCACCTGCGAGAACGAAATCAGTGGTGCCCATCCGGCCCCACTGGAGTAGCGGTCGCTGCCACCGCGGCTGGCGTTATGCACCAGCGGCAGTGTCGGGAGCCGAGGGCTGCGCGAGGGGGAGAGCAGGCTGGGGGCTCCTGCCCGGACCATCCGCACCCCAGCCCCAGCGGCAGGGACCGGCCGGCAGCTGCCTTCGCAGCCGCCCGCCCAGGGCACAGCCCTCGCAGGGCAGAAATAAGCTGAAAAAAAGAGATTGAGCAGCCAGACACATGACTTTGTGGAAATCCAGCATTACCTCAAGGAAACGTAGAGCTGACCGAGTTGTATCTAGCGTGGAAATGAGCTGGGTTAAAGCAGGGAGTTGGCTGCTGCTCAGCGATCACAGCTCAAATCCTTCCACATCCTGCCGCTGTCGGGGGACCAGAGGGGCTCAGCAGAACCAGCGCTTCATAAGGTGACAACTTTGAATACCAATGTGCTTCGTAACAGGAGAAATAGAAAAATGAATAAAAAGAAAGGGGTTTAATGAAAACATATCTGGTTTCCACTCTAAAGAAGTGGAAGAGGCAAGGCAATTTTTACCGATAACTGAACATATTTACTGGAATCAGCTGAAGGACAGAAAATCCACAGATTAAAAAATAAAAATAATTCAGACAAGTCTAAAGCGTCCCGACACCACTGTAGGTGCAAAATCTTTGCTGATTCTGCTAAAGATAATGGGATTTAATGTTGTTTTGATCTCTCGGCTTCAGCAGAGCCACGATCCTGCTCTGCACCCTAAAGCCAGCTTTACAAGCAGGGTGAGGAAAGCCTGCAAGACATGTCCGTGTGCGATGGGCTTAATAGTAATGAAAATACATAAATTAGGGTTCAGATTTTCTGTACACAAAACCCTAAAAAATTTGGTTCCCAAGCGATAGTTTTAATTAAATAGTAGCTCAGCACAGCTTGGAATATTATAAAAATCCCAGAAAGTAACATATATATCTACAAAGCACCATGTAGCCTGATGACTCAAACTATTCTATTGATTTGAAATACATTGCCCGAATGCATTTTACACATTTATGTATGTGATACTTGTTATTTTAATAAATATGTGGGGAAAACGTGGAAATGTCTGTCTGCTTTTAGAAACAAATGGCTAAATCATTGATCCATTTATTTGCATGAGAAAAGTGAAGCAAGGGCTTCACTCCTTTTATTTTACTTTATTCTTTTGCAAGTAATGTTTTAGAAAATGTACATTATCATCAACACTATAATCACAGTCCCAAGTCTATAATCCCACGAAGGAAGCCTGCACTGCACATAAACTAAGTCTACTGGGGGCTGTTGAAGCTTAAGTTCCTTAAGTATTATTTTTAAGTTCCTCTCCATCAAGGATATTATGAGTAATAAGAGTAGCTGCAATTGTGGCTTTTTAGAAAGTGTTCTCAGCTTGTTCTAGAAAGGCTATTTTAAAGGTCGCATTGCTGAGCCTGTGGTGCGGTGCCTTGGCTAGCTGGTACAAAGTAAGTGCATTTTAGTTGGCATCTGGTTGAGACTATATTTTCATTCGTAAAAATTGAAAAATTCTTGGAAGAACTCCACAGCCTACAAAAAATGTTCTTCTTGAAAACTAGTTACAAGTTAATGATAATTCCACTTTGGGCAGGAAGGAAGGGTTTAGGCTGGATGTCCCCAAGTGAGTCGGGAGGATGTTAACCACAGCCCGGCTCCGCCGCTCAGGTCCAGGTCGCAGCCCAAGCTCCTGCTCAATAGGACAAAACACCCCATTTCCAGGAGATCTATTAAACATATTCCACAGAAGCAAATTACTTTTATAAGCACTAAGTAATTCTGAATACGTGAAAACTTTTTGAATGGAGTTCAAATCCAGCTTTTCCTTTGATACATCCCTAGAAGGAACTTCAAATATTAAATCCAGAGAAATGCAGACGAAACCACGTAAAAGCTGTAGACATCCTAAATACATACAATGGGATCCCTTATGCCGAAGATACAGTGAAACATTCATAGACATTACAGTAAAACTCAAGTTCTGATTTATTCCTGCATTTAACCACAGCCAGGTTACAATTCTGGTTAGAATGTTCATTTGCCTAAAATAAGTATTTTTAACGACCTTAATGAGCTTTGGAGTGGTCCTGTGTTGGGAAAAACCAGGTCATTATTTGGAAGGACCTGCTGTAACTCCCACATGAGAAACAGGCTGCGGCACTGGAAATCACCAAAATGGAGCTGTAAAAGTGCAGAGGCAGATATATGACCTCTCCTCTTGCACGGAAGGAAAAAAAAAAAACCCTGCTGTGCTATTCATTTATTTTCAATAAAATGTCCAGATTTAGGATGGCTAACGTGAATTAGCATAGCTACGGGTGGGCACAGGTTTTTGTAGCTCTGTAGCTGTAAAGGGACTTACGTACCATATAGAAATACCGAAAGAGCCTAGGGCACGTGTGAGAGAGAGTCACAGCCAGGCAAACCTGGGGAGCAGACCGGTACAGCACCTTACCCGCGGATGCTGGTTTGCCAGTGGACCCCAGCAGCGGTACGGGTCAGACCCGGCTGGTTCCACTCACCAGCTCTGCCCTCTGCAAACCAGGGCACCTGAGAGACCACCACCTTGAAAAAGGGGAATGAAAATGAGATCATTCCTCTGTCAATAGTCTATGTAACCTGGGATATCGCACACGAAGGCAGCAACTGCCCCTTCTCCCCTGCAGAGCTCCAGCAGCAGCGAGCTGCGCCACTTTCCCTACTCATAAATGTTTCACTGCGCTACTGAAAAACAGACGGCCGCTTTTTAGCAGTCTGTGAAACCGTATTGTAAACAGCTCGGCTATGCTCCCCTCTGGTCTTAGTAGCGTCAAGAACAATGTGCATTCAGGGACGAAAACCCTCAGCCTTGGTCATCCCGCCCCGGGGATGCTCAGCGCTGCCTTCCCAGCCCCGCCGCCCCTCGGGGCAGCTCCCATGGCCATCAGGGAGAGACGACGGGGCTGGATGGAGGGACACGCTGTAAGATGGGCAAGGCAGGAGAGAGGGCTTAAAGTGAGTAAAATCGCTGAAGCCCGGCTGATACAGATCGCAGGATTTAACCCCGGAGCCGGTGAGCACACTGGGCGGGATGTGCCAGCCTGAAAAACAAAAAAATCCAATAAAATGGGCAGATGGTCCTGAAGACATGGCGGGGGGGAGGGAGGCTGGAAACAAGGAAACCAGATATTAAAAAATGTAAATGAGAGGGAAATTATAAAAAGCATAAAGCTCCTGTCCCTGAGGGAACAGCTGTGTATGCTAATCCCTCCTGGGCTGCTCCTTTTGGATCTCCCTTCCTTCCTTCCTCCGTCCCTCTCTAATAGCTCCCTTGTTCCTGCTGGACAAAACCGGCCCTTTGTGGCTGCTCTCAGAACAACATTAAAAACAGGAATAGGGAAATTGTAAACAGGAGGCTTTTGGCCTACAGGCCAAGGCACACACCGGCCTCTGAGGTCTACTTCATGCTAAGCAAAGAAACAGATCTTTGTTGCTAAAGGGATTAGGGCTGCGGGATTTCTGAGGCTCGGCGGAGGCATTCAGCTGGCCTGAAGTGGGGGCTTTGTAAAGAGATACCTCCATTATGGACCCGCCAGCGGAAATCGCTCGCGCTCTTTATGCAATCTGGGTAATGCGATATTGTTGGGCGGCTGAAGGGCTCTGGTGAAGCCGGGTCCTATCTACTCAATGGCAAATTCTTTCGCAGCTAAATAGATGGTGGTGTAATTACCTTTACTGGCTGGCGGGGAGGGAAACCATCCATCTTTAACCCTTAGGTGCTTTAATAAGAGTAATCGCAGCGAGATACGGCGGGGTTTGCCAAGAGACCGCGGCCACGATGGGCTTCCAGGTGAGTTTCCACCACCTGAGACAATTTTATCTCAAATTCCTCATTAAGCAAATAAGTGCATGCCATAAAATATCCACTGTTTGTACTACTCCAAGGCTCCCTAAGCCCACCTTTGCTCTGCACGGTGGTGCTGATAACCCGTGCTTCAAACCCCAGCACGGCCCCCGGCCAAAACCATCCACCACATCCCGCCTTCCAGCGCCGCTGCTGCGCTGCCCGGGGCTGCAGAACCCTCTGTGGGGTTTGTTGCTGGGGGGTTTGGCTGCGGGCTGGGATTTTTTCTTTTTTTGTTTTAGAAATAATCTACTCACTCCTTTGTAATGAACAATAACTTACATTCAATTTTTCATTAAGATTATTCCTCAGCTACGCACAGCCCACACCACCTAAATAGAAGTATTACGGATTTTTCCATGGTTAACTTCTAATTAAATTCCCCAGCTGAGCGTAAGAGCCACGACGAGGAAGGCATGCACACAAACAGCACGTTACCGCAAGCCCCTGCGCTTCCAGAGCGGCGAGCGGTGGAAATCTCTCCTGGAAAGCAGGCGGCTCCGAGCTGCCCACGGCTGAACCGTCTCCATCGGCACAAACGCGCTGCGTTCACGTTTGTGCGGCGTGGGACACCCAGAGACGGGTGTTAACGCTTCTCATCGTGATAACTAATAATTAGGCATTCCTTTCCCCAAAACCAGGAGCTCCTGCAACCGGGAAGGTGGCTCTGCTCTGGAAAGAGAACAGAAGTCAGTCACAACATTTAGAGAGGGAAACAAATGAAATCAGTCACGCCTGGGGCTGACGGGCATGAGATCCTGCTCAGGTCATACCAGTATTTCTGACCACCTGCACCTCTGCCCCTTCACCCCTAATTCTAAGCTATTCCAATTTTTCAGTGACAGAAACTGGTCATATTTGAATGAAGTTCATAAGAACCCATTGATTTGAAGGTTACAGGTCACACCCACGTACAAGACCAGCTGCAGCATTACACCACCGTTCCCTACGGTTGTTGAAGGAGCTCAGCAGTACGCTGCTCTGTATTTCGAAGAACTATTTGGCCTGATAATTAAAAAAGATATTAGTATGCAGTCCATTTTTGTAAAATTTTTTCAGGCACTGTCTAAATCTCAGCCATCTACCTTTTCTGGCTCTCGTTTCAGACTCTCTTCCCAGGAAAATGTTTGTAAAAATAAATTGCTATAATTAGAAAACCAATTCATTGAAAATTCATTACTGGAACCCCGTCCTGCAAGTTGGAGTTAGGCAGGCTCCAAGACACTTTTTTCTGTGACATGGTACTGCTAAACTGACACCCAAAGTGACGCCTATCTTTGTTTTACAAGACCTTTTTTTTGAGTTCCAGCTCCAAGAACCGAGTGATTACATGAAGTTTGCTACATCTATTAAAAATTATTGATTCTAGCCCCCACCCCTGGTGAGAGTCCCAGCTCCCAACAAGAACAGGAATAACAAGACCTGGATAAATATTAATTTGACGGTATTTCATGCAGCATCTGCTCAGATGTGGCGGTACTGCTGACAACTATTACTGCACCTGGTTTTCGGACTCTCAGTATTTTCCCCCCAGAAACATCGGTCTGCGCTTGCGCAGGCTCTGCAACCCGTGCTGCGACACCTGGGAGTTATCACCGCTTCGCCCCTCGGAAGAAGGGGGACCGTCACTGCAAGGACAAAGTCCATTTGGATGATGTGACCAAGCCCAAAGGACACCTGAGCTTTAGGTGTTCCAGCACTCTGAGCAAGGAGCTCTGTTATCCCGGGGTCAGCACAAAGGCTCTCTGCAACTGGAAACCGGCAATTCCAGCCAGGAATCAGCACTTCCTTCGCCGTCCCTCTCTCCATGCCCCTGTATACCGGCACAGAGCCCTTCGGATGCAGCATCCCGCTGCTCTACCCACCCCAGAGCTTCACCCCCCACGTAGAAACGCGCAGTTTGCTCACGTTCATTAGAAGGGGAGATGGCACAAAAGGCAACCCTTGAACACATCCCTTCGACCTGGGATTTTGAGCTTTTAATACCCCTTCAGGTCTGGGGCTTTTCAAACACAGCAGAGCAGGCTGGGGGCTGAGGGAGGGTAACTCCCTAACCAATTACAAAGTAATTAAAAGACTCACTGTGGGCTCCACAGAGAAAGCTTTGCATACGGACTTCAATTATTATACCACAGTCTTGCCAGAAAAACACAAAAGAGGATCTCAGGCAGCTCACAGGATGCATATGGCTTGTGTAGGTGGAGAAAGCTAAGAGACTGTTACTTTGGGTAGGAAGTGGATTTTCTCTCTCCTATAATCTTGTTAAATTACCCTGTTTTTAAATCAATGATTTATATCTCTCTCTTCAGATCCAAAGAGGAGGGAAAAAAAAAAACCACCTTTCTAAACAGCAAGTATGTGACAAGCAATACATTTTCACTTTCATTTATCCTCACTTTGCAAAGTTCACTCAGCACACCAAAAGTGTAAAAGGAAAATCCTGGGAAGGACTGGTTAGAAGGAAAACCTTGGCTGCAATGAGATGGAAAACAGATTTCCCGGGTTCAGTAAGTATCAGAAAATAATGCGTAATGTTAGACAGCTGAAAAAGGAAGTAGGAAAATATTTAGGAATTTGCATAACCATTTGCAGCCTAAGCACAAGAAAAACAGCTTCATGACGAAAGGATATTTCAAATAGGCGGCTGTGCTGGGAGGTGCTGCGCACCGTGACCTTCCCCGGGAGCTGGCAATACCCAGCCCGCAGCGCCGCTTCTACTGCCAGCGCCTGTGTGTAACCGGCTGAGGGTTCCCAGACAGCTTCTCATTTGCGACGCTTGCCGGTTGCGTTTCAGGGAGTTCCCCCTCCCTTTTACAACAGCTCTGCATCTGTGCAGGTCTAGCAGCTTCCATGGGGAACCATCTCTTAGCAACACTCACAAAAATAATAGAAAATAAAACTCCGCACAGACCTGAGACAGAGGTCGTGCTGCAGCCCACCTGCAACGGGGCGGGCTGGCGCGTGGGGCTTTACACCGGCCGCCGCAGATTTTCAGATAGGGAAAAGGAAAAAAAACTCCAAAACCTCTACAATGTCTAATGGAGTTCTGTACACTCTGCCAGCAAGCTGCAAGGAAATACCAGCGAGTTTAGCACTCCTTCTGGGCACATCGTCACCCCCTCTGGCTGGGACCGTCACCCCAAGGAGCAGGGTGAGGAGACCCCAGGGGAACGCAGGGCTGGGAGAAGGGCCGCCTGCTCCGACACGTTTCCCCTGCCATCCCTGAGCCAGCGCGTGGCCCCGTGGCAGCACC
Source organism: Psophia crepitans (assembly GCA_013399095.1). NCBI lineage: Eukaryota > Metazoa > Chordata > Aves > Gruiformes > Psophiidae > Psophia > Psophia crepitans. Next base: position 915,329 of record VWZZ01000502.1, read on the forward strand.
CCCCCGGTGGCACAGCACCCCCAATGCTCACCACAGCTTTGGGAAGCAGCACTAGGAGGAGTTTCCAAACGAAGAGCAATGCCCGTGGGTGGAAACGCAATGGCTTGGTGGCGCACCGCGCGGGTAGGCATGATGCACCTCAGCCGCGCAAAGCAGGTTGCTCCTGCTGGCCACTGCTACTGCTGGCCGCTGCTCGGCTGGCGTCACGGCGAGCCGACGCTGACACGCCGCCAGGCTTTACACCTCTGAGCTCAAACCATGCAAACGCTTTGGAGGCCGACATGCATGTTCCAGCTCTCCTGCGCCGGCATGCCGCTGCGCCGGCTGCTCCAGGCGGCGCTGAGGGACTCGGGACGCAGGTGCAGAAAAGCCGGTTTTGGTGAAAGCATTGCTGCAGCTCCCCTGGGGCAAGCAGTGGGTAAGGCTCCATGTGGCATGGCCGTGCCCCCCTGCACATGGCATGCCATGCTGCAGCCATGCAGTTTTCTACAGTACAGGAGAATTCGTCCTTAGGGCTGCAGGCAAGCGCTGGCAGAAACATCACCCACGCTGCCACCCAGGTACACGGCCCCAGCCCAAGGGCAGCCCCAAACATCAAAGCCTCTTCCCCATAGATGAGTCTTTCTCCTCTTCCGCTCAACCCAAACACTATTAAGCGTCCCAAACTCATTAAGCTCAACACACCCAAAACTGGAACAAGTCAGGATGATTTAAGAGGTACTGAGGCTGGCATTTGGTGACAGTTTGCCCTTGCTGGGCTCTAAGGACAAAGTCTTGGTTTGTTTGCTTATATGGAAGCTTTCCTTTCCCCTGGCAGCCTCTGACTTGTGCAGCAAGTCCTGCTGAGGGGTACAAATCTGCTCCAGACTGTGGGGACAGGGACCCCGGCACAGCCCACAGCATGGCCACGTGACGTGCACGGCTTGACCCCGGTGCTCCTGCTTTTTAAGCTCAGAGAAGCATGAAAACTCCACACCTCAGAGCCAAGACATTCCCTTGCTCAGAATGGCTGTGTCCTTTCCCTCAGAGGGGATGCATGAAGCATTTCAGATGTTGTCCTCTTGCCCCTTCAAAGCAGGGTTCAAATGGCCCTGAAGGGTCTGAACCTCCACTTGTAGGCTGCTGGTGAGCCTCTCCCCTCCCGGCTCTGGCAGACACTGGCAGACCATTACCCAGCCACTTCAAGTCTGTCCAACTAATGTCTGTCTGCCTTTCCATTTCTTAAGACCCCACTGTGCTGCCATCAAGCACCAAGCCTTCGTTGCAGCCCCAAGAGCAAATAACTCTGTCCTATGACCCAAATGCCCAGCATAAGGTTTCACCAGCTGGGACAGCAGAGAGGAGCTGCGTGTCGGGGAGTCGGGAGGAAGCACGGCATCATCGACAGATGTCTTTAGCTCTGCTGACTCACTGCTTTTCCCCCCAGCAGGGAAAACATGTCCGAGAACTACGAGCTTTTCCCACCGCAGCCCACGTTAGTGTTGGTAGACCCGTGGCTGAGCAAGACGTGGGAGAATACAGAAGAGCCCCTTTCTATTTCTGGACCCTGGGTGAGGTGGATGGAAATCACAAGGCTCCCAGTTCCCGTGGGAAGCCCTTAATAACCTCCTAAACACTGTCACATCCTTTAACGTGCGTGCTATTATGGGATGCTGAGAGAGAAGCCATTGGGTTGGTAAGCACGTGGGGCTCCTTCCCCTGCGCTGCCCACCAGGCACTGCCGGGACGGTCGCACCGTGCCCCAGCCCAGCACAAGAAGTGACTTTGTGTGCCTGTCCCCACTGCTTGGAAAGGAAATCCTCCCACGTGGCCTCGACACGACAACTCGAGGGAAAGCAAGCCAGCAGTTCATTGAGACATGCCTGCTTCAAACCAATTAATGTAAAGAGCTTATATTAAAGGACCTCACTTAGATGCAAATCCCCTCTTGTAAACAAACCTTACAGGTCTCAGCGCCAGTCTCCGAGGCAAGCTCCAATCTGATTAGTTACTCCACATGCCTTAAATTCCCCCTTATGAATGAATAAAACTGTAAATTCTATCTTTTTGCTGAGAGATATCAAACGCTTCCCGAATTTCACCTTGAGGTGCCCTTTTCAGTGATATTTAGTGAAACCGGGACCTCTCTGGGTGAAAGGCAAGTCATTTAATTGGTTTCTTTGCACTAGTTTCCTCCAGCCCACCACCTGCACCACAGTTCAAGACCTCCACAACAGTACAGCGCGCACCGAGCTCTACCTCCCACACATGCACCGCTGCTGACTAATCCAGAGAGCACAGGGCAAGGTGCATAGTTCAGTACATTAAAAAACCAGGAGAATTAATTAATGAGAAGGGTGTTCTGGAACAGTTTTCCAACTTCCTCTCCGCAGCAGCCCTGGAAAGTATCTGTGGGAAAAGTGCTTTGTTTCGTTGAGCTTACCCGGGTGGGACTAGGACTGAGTATTGCTGCAGGAACAACGCACACGTGTCAACTCTATAAACTCTGGAAAAGCAGTCAGAGGAGGAACCACCATCGGCCCTACGCAGGAAATGCATTTGTTGGCTGACGGTTTAAACACGGTTAGTAACAAAACTGATCCACAGGCTGCTCCTCCGCAGCTCAAGGAACCCCAAGGAAATGCTCCATGGCTCCTTTGAGCATGAGTCTTTCATCCCCCCACCGACATCCACTTTCTTTTCTCAGATAATGAAGTTGGTTTCTCAGTCCGCTCCCACGTAAACACACAAGCCTGTAAGCTCCCAAAACCGTAGCACAGCCTGGCAGAGCTGTAAAGCACCATATATCCCTGGCCTCTTCCGCTTCAGCCCCGAGCCACTCTCTGCTCCCCACAACAGCAAACTGGTTCCAGGTCACCTCAGTGGGCACGGGCCCATCAATAAAGAGGGTTTGATCCCAGATCAAGACCAGCCTGATTTCTTTCTCTTGCCTCATACATCACTTTTTTAAAAGTGATGTTTTTAAAAACAACAGAGTGAAGCAGGAAAACAACCAAACTAGGAGAGCCATTTGAATATTAAGAAGTACATATGTCATTTATTTGGATTTCTTCCCCGCCTTTATAAAGTAAAGCAGAGCCCCTAGGTGGTACCTGGGGTGTTCATAGAGGTGTGTGCTTTGCTTCTCTTGCTTAGAGTCAGACCCACAACCTTTGCTCAGGAGGAAAAGTCCCTTTCCAGTAATGGAAATCTCCCAAACATGGACTAAATAATTTGCTGCTGCAGAAGGAGACAGTAAGAGGTGTATTTCTGGAAGCAAAAAACCCCAAACTTTTCATTAAAGGTGAGCCCAGTTTCCTAGGAGGTTTCCAAAGACAGCGATTCAACTCCTTGTCCAGGAGCTGCAGGTGGTCAGAGGCAGGCACTGGGAGAAGAAAAGGAGAAATCATCTCAAACCTGTTGAAAGAGCAGCAGACACACACATGGCCATCAGGTCTCGTTGCTGTCCTTGCCCAAGAGCGGTACAACTCTTCGGTCAGCCCCAGGACTTCACAGCCGGTGCAGAACAAGTATCTCCTCCTTGGTCTGGAGGCAACAGAATGGGAAGTCTTGGTCTTACACGAAATTCATCACAGAAAGTGCAATTGTTGGTGTCCCGTAACTGCGTGCGAGGCAGAAGCTACTGGAAGTACACAAGGAGTGATGGAAAGAGAAGAGCCAGTGCTGGGAACACTTGTGATTTTGGCATTGAAAGTGTTACAGAAAACCTGCCATAAAGCTCTTCTGAGGCCTTAATTTCCCACCCCTCGATCTTCCTTTGATTTTGATCCCCTCCTCTCCTCGTGTCCTTTGAACTTTTAAAAAGGCACTTTGAAGAGATGTCATAAAGCACTGGTTTTATTCATGATCTCCTCTTTGATGCCTCTGCTGCTGTGTGTGAAGTGCAGCCTAGGAGGATGCGGGACCCAGAGGAGCTGAAAGCCGAGACGGAAAGGAAAGGACAGAAAAGTGAAAGTGTGGATGCAGTGTTGGTCAGTAACTCGCTGGGGACACGCAGGCAGACACAGGCAGCAGCCCTTTACCCTGCCGAATGCGTTGACCTCTGGGCTATACGGCCCTGGTTGCAATTGTACCCAGCCGGCTCCTCCGAGGGCACCGCGGGCTGGCAAAGCTCCAAGGGGAATCGATGGGGATGAAGGGGAGGGGCAGCTGGCTGGAAGTCTTTCATCCCAAAGGCCACCGCATCTCCTGCCTACTCCCAAGAACTGAGATCTAGGAATAAAATATCAGGGGAAGAAGGGGTGAGCAGACCGTGCTTAGATCCTGTCCCTGGTCCTGACTATCTGCCTCCAGCCTGGGGGCTTTAACTTGGCCTCTGCACCCAAAACCACAACGCAGCCAATTTTTGGGGGTTGGTCAAAGGCAACTGCCTGGCCCAAATCAGTCCTACTGCAAGAGCTGGTCTTGGGCAGATAGCACAACTGAGAGAGGACATGCAGCTATCCCGGAGTAGTTGTTAGAGGCAAGATTTACTGTATTAACTCCATTCACTGGTTCTTCTATTCCAAATCTGCATCACTTACATTTAAACAAATCCTGGTGCCCTCTTTAAGAACATCTGAGATTCAAACTAAAATCATCAAAGTCCCAAAGGCTGGGATCCTACGGTACGGACAAAATGTTAATTTAAATTTTAGAAAGGTTTCTAACCCAAATGGTTAGGGCAGAACAACTAGAAATAAACAAGCCTAAAACCCAACAAAATAATAATAAATAATAATAATAATGAATTAATGCAAGTAAATCGAATCATATTGCAGATGTAAGTACTATGAACTCTAACCTTGAATTCTAACCCAGAGATCTGTCCTAACTCACAGTATTTGAGCGTTTTGGTACTGAAATACCACCACATGCCACCAGGCAGTCCCTCTCTGCTCCCAAAGCACCAAGCCGAGCCCTGAGGCCCCCCACAGGGGGTTTCTCTTACCGAGTCCCCAGCCACCCGCAGCCAGGCAGGACAGGGACGGGCAGGCTCTTCTCAACAAACTCCCACTCCAACGCACGAGGAAGAGATTTTTTTTTTTCTTCCAGAGAGGGATGGTTCAAACATGATGCTATTTGCCATGACAGACAGCATCTGTGCCACGGGCTTTGGGATTGCCACTGGATGTTATTGGATCTGCCTGTCAGAGAAAGATGGAAAGACCAAAGAAAGGATTACATGCAACCATATAATTCTGCATTTACAGCTCCTTAAATATTGAATCAGTGCTACAGGATTATATACATTTGGTATTTCCTGGATCAAGCAGACTGCATAATTCATCATGACCAAAATTACAAGGAGGTTTTTTCTTCAAAAAAAAAAAGGAAAAAACCAAATCCCACCTTCAGAATAACTGCCAGCAAGTAGGTTTCGTTTCACCAAATCACACTATGTCCCCAGCATCAGTCTCTCTTCATGACTTAGATGCCAAAGTAACAGCCTCACCGCCACCATGGCCGGGCCACCGCTGCTACCAGCCCTCCACGCGCCCATCCAAAGGGCTGCTTCTGCGTGGGACGCGCAGGTTCGGACCCCAGAGTAACCTCAGCTGCACCGCCTGCTAACGCATCCCTGCCCGGGTCCCGCCAGAGGCAGCTCCTCTCACAGGGCTAACTCACACGCCACTGGAAAGTAAAATTTAAACAGGAGATGACGGCACTTGCCACTGACACCGAAAGCAGCGGAGCTGAGAGCTGCCTGCAATAGCAGCCCTGCCTGCGATAGCAGCCCTGCCTGCGATAGCAGCCCTGCCTGCCTCTCGCCGAGACCCGGCAGGTGCCGGGGAGTGGAAGCAGGGCACTGGCTTGATAAATGGGAGGGAAACCGCGAAAGCAGGGGAGGTTGAAAGCTGCTTTGTGACTCCCCCCCAAAGATAGGGAAACAGGAGGATGATCTTGTCACAGGTGCTCTCCTGCTTTGCTGTTTCCTCAAGGACAGGGAAGGCCCCATGGGCTCCAAACGCTGTTGGATGCAGGAAGGTTTCTGCACAACCATCTCGGCACATCCCGTGCTGCAGGGCAGGTCAGAGCAGAGACGGCTCCAGCAGCTGGGCTGCCCCCACCCTGCTCCCAACACAGCACTTATCCTGGCAGCACCCTGAGCAATTTCAGCCAATGTCCTGGTAACAGCATCACAAACTCTGGGGAGATATGACACCAAACATGTCCAGCTTCCTAGCTGAAAAATTAATTTGCCAGAGCTCCCCTGCCTGCTGGGCTAGATAAGGCACTACGGCACAGGCCATCGCCGGATCGTGTGACAGTTTTGCCTGTATGAGGACTCTTTACCTGTATGAGAGATCACCATATGCTACAGATTGTCACGATCTTGTGTCTCAGGGCATCACAGCAGCGTTGCCCTGTGAACATGGAGAGTGAGAGATGGGCTACGGGAAACAAGGAATAAAAACAAGGTGGAGTTGAAAAACACTTGTACCACCTTCATTTAGGCAACATTTCATAGAACTGTAACTTTCTGAGCAGAACTGATCTTAAGGAAAGGGCCCCCACTCAAGACCCAAATCTGTTTGGTTCTGTACTGGCAGAAGAAAATTTGTGGTTCTGTACCGCAAACGGTCGGATGGGCAAGTTGTTAGATGCCAACCCAACAAAAAACTAATGCTCCCTGTAAGCTAAGAATTATTCATAGGTGGAAAATAGGGACAAGACTTGGAAAACCAAATGCCAAGGTCAAAACTATCCCTTACTTTCCTTCCCTTCTTCAGAAGGTCAGAGCAGCGAAGTCGTACTGTGCTGCGCTCCGCGAGCTCCCCTGCCTGCAAGGACGCTGTGCCCCCCCAGCCGCCGAAGCCTCCGAAGGAGCCGCTCCCCACGTGTGCTGGCCCTGCTCCGCTGCAGGGTTACAGATGTACAACGCTCCCCCACACGCACGTGCAATATTCACGGGACGAATTCGCCCGTCGGCTCCAGGACTCTGGCTGCGGGATCGCCCCGCATCCCTTCCCACCTCCTGCTGCTCCAGTCGTAAAAGGCCCCGATGTTGAACATGCAAAATAGCAATAATCAATACAGTATTAAATAATCCTGTGCGTAGATACAACACGTGCACCAAAAATGGGTATTCAGCTCCCAAGCCCATCCCGCAGGAGGACGATGAAGCTGCCAGCAGCAGAAGGAAGCAGATGCAGAGCTCACCACCAGCACCAGCTCTTCAGGAGAACTGCACGGTTCAAAGCACCCTTTCCATATTGAAACACCTCCTCCTCAAACTAAAAAGCTCAGACCTGCAGCCTGGACTTAGGTTAAATGGCTTTTTTTCCCCCCTTTTCGGTTTCTTTCTCAATTAGAATTGGACATTTCTGCGGTGAAGCTGTTTCTGCAGCACAGGGCTCTGTGGCACAACGCCACCGGTCGGAGCCTCTCAACTTTATTTAACCTTTGTGTAGGGAATCGCATTAACTCATCACAAGAGAACCTCTCGGCAAGGGAGAAACAGATGTTCCGGCATTAGATAAGCTACAAGCAAGTCCACGGCATTTATCAGCTGGGATGTGGGGTGGGTTTGGGTTCTGTTGTTTTTAAAGGCTGACCAGTGGTAGGAGTTATTTGGAAATAAGTGAAAATTGGCCTGAAATCTGCTTGAGGGGCTTTTGAAAGAATGTTTTTCCTCAGTTGCTCCTTTTTACCTGCAATATCGATTTCTTTTCTTTTTTTTTTAAATTACAGCCAAGTGTCTGCTCCTGAGACTGAATGCAGATGCAGCTGGAACAGGAAATTTTAACTTGCTTCCAACCTGGGAATTTTGTACTTTAAACTTGAGATAAGGAGAAAATTTCATTTTAAAGACACATGTCCCCTAACAAAAGACAAATATGCTTCTGGAGGGGCCACCCCACGGCGCTCCTGAGAAACCAGTACTGGAGAAAACAGCAAAATCTAAAGAGCTACTATGATTCCAATGTTCATTTCTTAAATTACCCCCACTTAATACACTCTTCCCTGCTTGGTCTTTAAAAAAAACAACACTAAAATATCCACATGAAAATTATCTCTCTTGATTTTGTCCAACTTGTCAGGCAGCTGCCGATTATGGCAGGAGCTCAAACTCTGTGCTCTGTGATTTGAGCCAAAGCAGGTCTCTGGAGGTGAAACCTGGCCATGGCTTCTTCGTTAACTGTGTGCAGGCAGACGCAGGCACGCTTGCACCCAGGCGAAACCTTGTGTTTCAGTTTTTCAAATCACTTCACGCGCAGTGCTTTGAGCTTGCACTGCTCAAAGATGGGGTTTAAGACAACTTACTCAAACCCTGCATAAACCACTGCAAAGTTGTCTGCATTTATACCAATAACTGGCCAACTTTTAACGTAGCTAAAACGGAACTGTTGCACTCTATTGCACTAACCCCAGCCATCGACAGGCGAGTTCTGGTGAATCCCCACAGAACCTCTCAGAAGTTACTGTCCCAAACAACATTAGTAGGACCAAACTTTCAAACCCCAGAGAGAAATCACAGATTGGTTTGGGTGGGAAGGGACCTCACAGTCCATCTAGTTCCCACCCCCTGCCATGGGCAGGGACACCCCCACCAGCCCAGGCTGCCCAAAGCCCCATCCAACCTGGCCTTGGGCACTGCCAGGGATCCAGGGGCAGCCACAGCTTCTCGGGGCACCCTGTGCCAGGGCCTCAATACCCTCTCAGTAAAGAATTTATTTCTAATATCACACCTCAATCTCCTCTCTTTTAGTTTAAACCCATTTCCCTTGCCCTGTCCCTCCCTGCCCTGGAACCAGCCCCTCTCCAGCTTTCCTGCAGCCCCTGCAGGCACTGGGAGGGGCTCCAAGGGCTCCCCACAGCCTTCTCTTCTCCAGGCTGGACAAGCCCAACTCCCTCAGCCTCTCCTCGTAGCAGAGGGGCTCCAGCCCTTGGATCATCTCCGGGGCCTCCTCTGGACTCGCTCCAGCAGCTCCATGTCCTTCTTGTCCTGGGGACCCCCAAGCTGGAGGCAGCACTGCAGGGGGGGCTCAGCAGAGCAGAGGGGCAGAATCCCCTTCCTCAACCTACTGTCCAAAGCCATGCAAACACACAACTCTATGGATCTCAGAAGTCTTGGATAAAGGAACACAGTTAAACATCAATTTAAGTATACATATACACACATGCTCTCAAAGGAGAACAAGATTTGGGGGTGGGGGTGGGGTGTGACAACCCCTCTACTCTTAGGATTGTCCTGTTGAAGCATTCAGAAGAAAGGCCAGGCCCTTTGTGGTGCCATGCATCATCAACGCCCCAGCAAAGCAATAGCTGTACTGCCCAGGAGATCTTACAGAAGACAAGTGAGACCTGGCAAAGCAACCACAGCTCTTCTTGCTGCAACCAAGCCGTGTTGGGAAGCGCCATGGCAGCCCGTTCCTCCCGCAGCAGCTACCTTCACACAGGCAGGCTTGAGGAACACGACTAGAGAGAAAAATTTTAGGTAGTAAATGAAAACCAAGTATTTTTTTGAAGGGCATTTTGTGTTACTAACCTACAGCGTATTTTTCAAGACACATTCAACCATGTAAAGCTGCAAACATAAAAGCTTGCGCTACTGAGAAACCCAGTGCCCAGCCTACCTTAGCTACCAAACCTTAGGGCTTGAGCTTTGGCTGATGTTTTCATCCTCCTCAGGCCCCACTCTCCCACTCGCAAGAGTCACCTCCCCCACGTTGCCCCATTGCTCCGGGGCTTGGGCTCCCTGAGGACCTTCCCCAAGAGGAGAGCAGAGGAGGAGAGAGCTCAGCAGCCGTCCTGCCACCGCCAAACCCACTTTTTAGCAAACTAGGTCAAATTCAAATGCTTTGCTCTCAGCTGAAGGTCACTACTGTCTCCTCAGCCTGCGCTGGGCAAGCTAAAATCTATTTACACTGAGAAGATGCAGGGAGGTTTTGGAGCTGGAAGTAGTTAGAGGAAAAACAGGCTGTTAAAGACAGCATGTGCATGAGCGCGCATCTAAAACGGTGAATGCAGAGGGAGGAAAGAATTAAAAAAACCAAATCATCAGACATTTCCCTCAAAGGGCAACAGCGCTAGCCCTGCCTTCCCTGCTCCTGGTCAAGCACTCATAGGTGTTTCTAGTATAAACAGCAGCACTGACTACCGGTAAAGGTCTTGGATAACATCTGCAGAACCCTTTGACATGGGAAGTCCAAATTCCCCTTTACGGAGGCAAAGTCTCACAAAAGCATAATGGAAATAGGTTTCCAACAGACAAAAAAGTGACTCCCTGGCACACACGCAAGCCCACGCAAACTTTCCGGCCTGCCCTCCAAGTGTGAGCACTGGTGTTTCCATTAAGCGCCTGAAAGCTCAGAAAGCATCCGGAGAAAAAGTAAACTCATGATTAGACCGAGCACAACTTTGTGCTTGAATTTCTGCAGAACTATTACAAGTAGTTTTGCAACAGGAGTGAGGATTACCCCATAAATCTGAGTATCTCTTCTGACTGCCGTACAGATAGGAATACACATTTAACCACCCGAGAGGATCTCAAATTATTGTTCAGAAGACCTGTCAGAGGGCACTTCAGACAGAGGTAGGTTGGAACAGCCGTAGATCTGGCGCCACACTGAACTCTGGCAAAGCCCAAATCTGGACCAGACTGCCTCCCCTGCCCCGGTCTCCCCAGCGTGACCCCACCACCAAGGTGGGCTTCTGGGAGCCCCTGGAAGGGGACACATCCTAGCACGGAGGTTGCATCATGGCCATCATTCATGCATTGTACAGACCATTTCTTCTCTGTCCCAATAGCATGGTTGTGAAAGCTGTATCATCGCCTGCCTAAGAAAGTTATGTTAGAAGACTAATTAATGTATTTTGGCTGTCTTCTAATGAAACTCGGCAGCTGGAAGCAGGCAGGGAGCCAGCGCCACGTGACCGCTCAGTTCTCCCTTGGACACATTTCAGGAATCTCTTCACTGAAGTATCCAGTTGTCCTGCACGACTTTCTTGCCCCTCAAACTCAACAAATCAATGTCTAGCTGCTAGTTATCATGGAGGATGGAGGGAGGGGGAGAAACGTGCACAGAAAAGCTGTTGTACATCAACCACTGTATTATAAATATGCTGGCGATACAGCTATACGCAGTATTTTATTCCACCATTTATCTTCATGCAAGCAGAAAGGCTGTAAGCGGATGAGTGTCTGCCACGGAGAGCAGTTTTAAGTGAGGTTATTGCATTCTTGACTTAAGCCCATTTTTCTGGTTTCCATGCAAACGTCAAAGAATTTTAAAAGGGAGCTTTCAGTCTGGACCTTCCGATTCAGACAAAATACAGTATCTCTCTACGGGGATTATCCCCTTGCTTGGCAGAGGGATGAACCCAATGGATTTCTCCTGCCCCGCACAGTTAGGACCCCTGTCTCAAACCACACATCCCTGTTACCTGCGTCGGTCGCTGCAGCCTTTCTCATGACTGCTGGGCAGAAACACATTTTCTAAACGCCTAGGAGTATATACGCTTGCACCTCATACACGTACATGGACGCACATACAGGTGTGTGTCCGGGACCAAAGACAACAGGAATGTAAATACGGTTTACGCCTAATTATGGAAAGTACTTTGGCAGGAGGCAGCCAGGGGCACAAAGAGCTACTATTGAGATTCCTCAAGCCATGGCCTCCATTCAGTACACAATCGACAATATTTAGACAGTATGGGCTAGTTCCTTCCTTCGCAAGGTAACTTCCTCCGCCTGGCAGCCCTCAGGCAGGCTATAAAATGACCTTATGTTTAAGGACAGTGTCAAGTAAAATAAGCAGCCAAAGGAAAACCGCGCCTGCTCGCTCCCCCTGCATCTCCATCCTTGTTTTACGGTTCTCTTCTGTTTTGTCTTCAGGGCACAGGCAGCTTCTCCGGTGGAGCGGAGCTGAAAAGCTCCCAAAGCAGATGCCCCCACGCTGCCCAGCAGGCTGGGCACGCTGGGCGACCCTGCGGCGTGGCACACAGCGGCTGCACCAAGCAGGCTGGCAGGCGTGTGCCACGCGTCAGGAAGAAAAGTGAAGAAAAATGACAGCGTGCAAATTAAAAAGTACTTATTAATCCCAAAGAAATTTCAGTCTGGGTTCTGCCTCTCCCTTCTCTCCCCTTCCCATTTCCAGCCTTCCCAGTGGAAATGCTCTCCTATGAGATGCCCAAATATTTTCTTGCCTTTCCACCGTGCAGCTTCGCCAGCGATGCCTTTCTCGCTGCGCAGCGCCCCGCTCTGCTACCCGTAACGTTCGGATCCAGACCACAAGGCGCGTTGGCTTCTGAAAGTCTGGCTCTAAAACCAAATAAAAAAGCTTTTCATTGACACTCAAATGTATGTGCAGCGATTCAAAAGCCTTATTTTTGTGTTTTACAGTGCTCCCACCTGAATAAATTCATGTTAAGTACCACTTTTCCATTTGTGGATTATGAAATGTTGGGAGGTCTGGATGCCACAGCCAGGTACCAACAGGCGATATATTACCCACTGCAGGAGTCTGTCGGTGCTGCTCTGACCCGCAGCCAGCATCACTGTAAAGCTTTGCAGAGCACTGACCCATGCCGCCCCCGAGCGCTGCCTCGGACCCGCAGCCACGGACAGACGGACAGCAGCAGGTCTGCCGCTCGCAGAGAGGGGTGGGCGAGTAACCTGGTAAGCCCTAAAGCAATGGTGGGACTTGAACATGACATGGCCCAGTGGAAAAAAATTACTAATATAAAATTCTCCCTAATCCACCCACCTTCCTGCTCCCCTTTGGAGCAGAACAGCTCCATTATGCCGCAGGGTTTGCTGAAGCCAGAACCTGCGCGGGGGAAGGAGGGCTTCCACCGTCCCTCAGTACGAACACACACATGACTCCGGTCGGACTGGGTTCCTTGCAACCACCCAGTTCAGATACAGATGTGGTTCTGGCCATTTTCAGCTATTAGCACAGCATCGCCCTAAATTACACGTGTGCCTGTGGGTGTAAATGCAAGCGCAGGCCATAGGTGTAGGCACGGTCACCTTACGCATAACCATCTGCAGTAGAAATCTGGGGAAACAGTGGCATGGGATTGTTGGCTCTGCTTACATTTAACTTTTCAGACATTTTTAATCGCATGGAGTGCTAGCCTAGGTGTGTCAGAGCATCACTGGCTGCTGATCCAGCGGACAAAGGTGCTCTGTGTGCACAGCTAAAAGACCTGAAGCTCTGCCCACAGTGGGAACACGTGTCCTCCTATGAAACGCAGAAAATATCAGCAAGTTTAGCATTTTCATAAAGGAGGATTCGCCAGGTTTAAGATCACACTCCAAAAGCAAGAGGTACTGTACAAGTCACCTTCTTCCCATTCAGCATGTGAAAGGTTGGCTACAGCCCTCGGTAGCTCTCTAACAGCACAGAGAAGGCTTAAGTTTATTCCACTCGTGCAAAGAATCTTCTCTGACCACTCCAACACGCATTTGGCTGAGCAGGCTGCAGCACGTGGCTCCTTACTCCTCGCACATACCAACCCTCCACAGTAATGCAGGGACAGAAGCACTAGGTGGCAAAAAAAGCCAACAGGTCCTTATTAGTTACGCTCTGGAAAGGAGCATTAACACAACTACAACATCTGAGCTGCCTTAATAACAACCATGATGGGGCTCAGCCCAGATGCCCACGGGCACCTTGTATTGTTCCCGATGAAAGAAGGGAAGCAAAGGCTCACAATTATAGAGACACAAGGGGAGAAAGGGGTTAAACCCCAAATTACTACTGAATAAATGTTACCAAAGTACAAAGAGCATCTTGCTGGATTTCTGTGCAGTTTCCTTCCTGGTAATAGCAGTGTAATAAAGCATCAAAATAAACAGTAGTAATAAAAAAAAGAGAGAGGTTAGAATTGGTCTGTATCCCAGATGAGAAACATCTGCAGGGGCAGAGCAGCAGATCTTTTCTCTTTTTCCTGAGCAATTAGTTGGACAATGCTGCACTCTTATAGATAAAATTATTCTCCCAGCCTCTTCAATAAATACCTCTAGATAAATAAGAGCAAAAGCCTCCCTTAGATGTAGTTTAGATGCCTGCCTTCGTGAACATTTCCTCTACAGCCCTTCTCATTTCTAGCTGCATTTTCTCAAACTGATTGGGGGGGGGGGGGAGGGAAAGA
>VWZZ01000502.1:929433-949507 GCA_013399095.1 Psophia crepitans
GAACAACCCTCAAATGCTTTACAATTTAAAAACAGGACTATAATTTTTCCTATACTAAAATAAATACAGGAGAAGAGTAGGATTAGACCGATGTATTAACTCTGACTTGTTACTAGACAACAAACAAGGACAGTCTCATTAATTTTGGAACCACTAATGCCAATTATGAAAGTATTGTGTTTGCCATACACATTGATTAGAAAAGCTGCTGATTTGAACTAATAAAGCAGTAAATGAGCTGAAATTGTCTTTTCTTTATTTTTAATATGATAAATGGAATAAAATATGAGTACATCTGTTCCAAGCCTCTTTTCCACAATATGTTATGTCTGAAAAGCCTCAAAAATGTTCTTCGCTATTCCAACATTTCAAATTAATGATTTTCTGCAAAGCATCACCTACATCAGCACTTACACTGAGTTTAATCCTCATTCTGAATTTATTTCACATTCTGAAATAAACCACATTACGTGGGGAGGAGACAACAGGCATTAGCCTACAAACAAATTGGGGGTATCGCAGCACACCGACCTTGCAAGTGTTCCTCGGCACTTTGGCACGTTTTAGACATCTGTGATCACGCCCTGATAAGCCAAGGCTTTGGTTGCAGCACCCTCCCATGAAGCTTGGGACAGTTGGCTGGGTCCTCAGCGGAGCTGGCAGTGGCCCGCAGAGCTCGGACCAAAGCCTGACACCAGCCCGAGGCGCAGCTCTGCGAGATGCCATCTGCAAGACGCCCAGAGAGCGAGAAGGTCTGGCCTCACACCCAGCCTGTGGATTGGGGGATATCAGATGCAGGGCTTTGTTTCAAGCCGCTCTCTCTAGTCAAAGCCTGGAATCCCCTGGTGCAAGCAGACCCTTCCTTAGTCAATCCCGCATTTCCCCCGCAAACACCAAACTGGGCTTTACAGCACCTCCCCCCCGCCCAGGAACCCCCCCCAGCACACGTCCCTGCAGCACCTCAGCTCCAAGTTTCCAGATTGACCAGTCCCAACTCATTTGCAGGACAATAATAGGGAGAAGGGCCAGACACTGTGCTCTATTTTAACCACAAAACTATTTTTCCCCTCACATTATTACTTTTTTTTTTTTTTTATAAACCTTGGTGCTTAGGTCTGTGAGCCTCCCCACCCCCAGCAGGATAAGCCCCTGGTCATCTTAAACACACCTTGATATGCACACAAACTGCTCTTATTTTATAAAACATTTCCACCAAACAGCCAAAGAAAGTCCCCACCCAAACCTGCGCAGTACTGCAGCAGTGCTTTTTCCCAGCGAGATGCCACACTACGGTATTTTCCAACCGAGTAAAGGCTGAGCCGCGGCTTCGCGCAGGAGCTGCGACGGCAGAGCACGGCGAGGCAATGGGCCGGTCTGGGGATCTCCCGGGGTCACTCAGCTGGAGCTGGGAACGCAGACCTGCTCCCTGCGCTGCCGCTGGCAGGGACCTCAGTAAAGCAGCAAATGGAGAAAGAAAATGTCAGCAGCTAATGAACACCTTATTTTAGGCTGTGGACAAATAATTTGCTTTTCTGTGGAGGGATTTTTTTAATTGTATTTAGTGGTTTTTTTAGGGCAGCCACGGTGAAGTTTCTACATAAAGGAAAAGCAAACAGCTGAAGAGTTCTCCTTGGGCTTTGATCCTCCCTGCAGAGAGTAAACCATGAAGTGTTTGTTAAAATCCTAATCCGATTTAAAACTGCTTTTGAAAGTGTTAGGGCAGGAAGTCCTGGCTCTCGCTGTCCTGTCCAGCCCAGGTTTTTAAAGCCATGTTACTCCGCTTGTGAAAAACCAACATCCCCCTCCCAAACAGCTCTTGTATCGGCCAAAAAGACCCACCCAGAGATAAAGCTTATTCAAAATGAACCGCTAATACATCTCTTTATTCAGGTGCCCTTTTTCTCCCTGAAGAAAGCCTCATTCTCTCAGCAGAGGGAACAGAACTCCTCACTGGGGCGCAATGGCGAGAGGAGGGGTCCCCTCACCAGCCCCTGCCAGCCGGGCCAGACTCTGCCTGGCTCCCCGAACCGCTTAGTGCATTCCACATCTCCAAAGTCAGGTAGGAAAGGCCATTGCAGTCCCTGTGAGTGTCCTCCCGGGGTGCAACACACGACATTCGCCACCTACACCTCCTTCCTAACGCCCGATCAGACGGTGGTGGAAGGGCTGTGAGCACAGCCCCGTCCGCAGGGCTTACTGCGGACACTGCCAGGCAGCCCAGAAGGTCCTGACTGCTCGAAAGAGAACAGAATCAGCCTACTTCTGCTGATCGATAGTTCAGGAGTTGCTGAGGCTCTGTCCAGCTCCCCAGTAACTCAGCTCCCAGCTGCATACAGCCGCGGAACACAGTTTGAGCAGGAGTCCTGCGCAGCACTGCCAGTCACAGAGAAACGCTGGAAAATAATGCAAGTCGGAAAGTTCCGTAACGCGTGGGTATTCCAGTGACACTGGTTTTGGGGTTTGTACCACCTGGACACCCAGTGCGTGAACACGCGTTGGGTCACAGAATATGAATCCCAACACGAATGAGACCCAGGCAACCTGCTGCAGCAGGTACCAGAACCACCAAACTAGCGCTCACCCTGGGCAAAGCCCTGGACCGCGCCTGGGCAGGCCCAGCTTTGCCGCATGGAACCTGCTGACAACACAACCTGGCCTACAGCTGCCCCAACAGCAACAACCAGCTCTCGCACCAACTCTGCTAAAGAGCATTGCTGTGATGTGGATCTGGATAAGCATTTTTCTTAGTATATGTTGAACTTAGCACATAAAACTATTTCAACCTTTTCTTTTTAAAATACCATTTCAAAGGGAATCAGTACCAAGCACTCTGCAAAACACCAATACAACTGTCGCTGACCAAACTTTGGCTGCTACATCATTCCCTTGCTGATGAAGGAAGACAACCTGTTCTTGGGAAAACACGATGGCACAACCCACCCACCCTTCTGGCACCTTTGAGTGGGCTCCACCATTCCCACCCTCATCCTCAGCAGGCGCTTGGGTACCAGCAGTCCCATCCAAAAGGCTTCACTGATGAGCTTTGGGACAAACTGTTGGCTAGATATTGTGAGACTTATGAAAATAAATAGGTACAAGGAGCAGGGAGCGATCGGAGACACTCGTTTCACTGCAGGTCTGAGCTCGTGGCAGGCTGTTAGTGTAAAAGGAGTGCACTGCAATGCCTAATGAGTGAAGTTGTTTCGAGAGCACAAAGTGTCCTTATTCTTCACAAAATGGAAAATTTGTAAGATGTCCGCAGGGAAGCCAAGGAAAACACAAACTGCGTGCCTGCCGTGGCATGGGGGCACAAACACTGTTATTGGTAATGTGACAAAGTCACACATCTAGTCACACAAATGACCAGAATGCAGAATTCCCCAGTTTAAAGAAGAAAAGCAAAAGTACTGACAAAGTGAGCCATGCTTGGTGCCAGGGCAAGCCTGACTGCATTCCTCCAAATGGCGCGGTGCTTCCTTTCTTTTGGGAAAGGAGAGGGAGGAAATGGGATCCCACTTACTCAATATCACGCAGCATCTATAATTTAAATGCATAACAAAGAAACCTCCCAGAAATCTGAAATAGGCTCCAACGGCCCTGGTTAACCCACACCTTCCCCAGGCATCCAAGGGCCCAGCCAAAAGCCACCAGCACTGGGAGCTGGCACTTGCCACCAAGCCCTCACAGATACAGCACCATGGTGGAGCACTCTCTGTCATCTCTGCATCCACCTGCACGATGAGGGTGCAGAGAGTGTCCAAGAGATCAAAGGTTAAAGATTACTTATTTAAGAGCTGTATTTCTACAAAGCGTCACCGCTCAAGGCAGAGTTAATGAGGTATAAAGCACGTATGCCTGCCCAGAAGCACTGGCCTCGCTCTACATTACCAGGTAGAGTTGGGCTGAGTCTATGAACCCTCATGTACATACCCCAGCTGTGCACTGCAGCAGTCCTTTGACAGCAGAGCCCTTTCAGGATCAAAGCTGTCCAACTTGAGAACGCCCACACTCATTTGTGTTTAAGACCAGGAGGATAGAGATGCAGCAGGAACGCTGGCCGAAGAGTGATGCTGCCTGGGTGTGGAGACTGGAGGGGGTTACCTGCAGGTCTCCCATCAGCAGATGGGTTTTTATGTCATCCATTGTTTAATCCAATACCTTATTTTTCCCTGGACCTTTGTGTTTTGCTGTCAGCAGAGAGCATCAATCTTTGTTGAGGGATTATGGGGAAACATGACTTGGTTTAAGTACATCTGTAGCCCCACGGCTCCATTATTACAGAGCCAGAGAGGCGTAGGACCCTGCTACACCAGGAGCTCTGTAACCAGAACAACAGCCCTGGCTTCAAATAGTTTATGAAGGAGCAAAACAGGAACTTTAAAGATTTAGGATCTTCACATCTGGATTCTGTCATCGTAGCAGGATAAAACAAAGCTGTGATCCAACCTTCTTTGGTCAAGTGTGGATCAGAAGATGAACATACACATCTCAGCTTGGCATGTCATTATTTTCTATGCATAGAGTGCACTAAGAGATGGTTAGGAGCAGAGATTCCAACACGAAAACTAATGCCCTAGGACACCAGGATCAGAAATGTGCTGGTAACTGGCAAGATATCAGAACAGTTTCCTTGGCTGGAGCCAAAAAGCAGCAATTTTGCCTTGAAACTGTTTATAAATCCGGGCTCCAGAAAAGCTAAAGAGACTCAATGTGATCATTCACACGGTAAAACAAGTCTGCGTGTTTGCAGCACACAGGTGTCGGTTCCGGGGAGACCGAATAGCACGGTCCTTTGGGGGAAAAATGCTCTTCCATGTGCCAGTGCAGACTGAGTCATGACTGCAGCTTTCATGTTACTGGATCCCAGCCTGGACCTGGTCTAAGAGCTGCTTCAGCCCAACAATTAATTACTTAATGTTTTTCAGAAAATTTCAAAAGGTGGGAAGAGGGGAAGACAACATGAGGAACCTCCCCTTCTCTTCCAAGAGCAACTTTTAAAGAGCAAAATGACCTTTACTTCAGGAGAATGTGCTTATGTAGCTAGAATGTTATATTTTTTTAAATGATCTCTTTTCAAACAATTGAAATACATACCCGCACCATATGCAAGTACGCAAGTCAAAAATCTCTGCTTTACATCATGCACAGCACTTTTAAATGACATCTCCTTTTTCCGGGGTGGAAAATCACAGTCAGCATTTGTATATAAATATTATTACACAGCTTGAGTGTACAAGCCAGGAAACAGAGAGTGCTGCATGACAACGTGCTAAAAATTCCTTGCTGCATTTTTTTTTTTACGTTAAGAAACCAGCACTGTTTGTACAGTAATTCCATTGTCACACACAGCGTCGTGCTCACAGCGACTGGCAGCTCACACAGCTACAGAACCAACACTTCGTCCTAAACCCAAGTACGGCAGCACGTAGGAAATCATCTCCTCATCTTGTGATGCTGATGGACGCACTGCTCTCCTGAAAATCCCAGATTCATGTAACCTGTGCGTCCATTAAATCCCAGGCTACTCTCACGTGCTGACTACACGTATGCCTATGAACAGTAACATCTTAATTAGGAGTGTGAGCATGTCCACCAAAAAGAAACAGATGAAGAGACCATGTTGGCATGCATTCTCTTTGAAGTAATAATAAAGCAATATCATTAATACAAGTAATATTATTAAAGTCATAAAAGCAGTTTTTATCAGACAGATTTTCAACCACAACGATCATCTTTCAGAGCCTACGAGTGACTAACCAGGCCAAAGACTAGGACTTGACTTTGGTTTGGGCTAAGATCAAGCTTAGGATCAGCTTACCATGGAATAGCTTGAGCCTGTCTGTTGAGTGGCATGAGATCCTAATTTCTCCTGGGAGATTTTAACTTGCCATTCCAGGACTAGAGAGACAATAGTTTAATAGTCCGGGGCTTTGCCATCTCCAAGCAACAAATGACAAAACCTGAAACTGAAATCTCCAGACTTCAGTTCATCAAATCTTAATCCTCCCCTATCAAATGGTGAATTCTCTGCTGCTAAAAATAACACCGAACTGGCCTACGCTAGCTGTTTAAGCATCCATAAATAGCGGTTTGTTTTCTGAAAGCCGCACACTTCCATGTGTCCACAATGTGCTGTTTGACTTTGAAAACAAAAACACTTCCACTGGAGATACACACTGTTCCATTAAAAAAGTCTATCCAATCCCTAAGGCATGAAAACCTTAAATGGGGATAAACCACGTCCAGAACACGCCTATCACAAACATCCAGACATCCCTCTGGCAGAGCATTAAGCACTTTTGGGGATACTGCAGCATTCACCTGAAATAATTTCTGTTTGTTAGCACTAAGATCAGCAAACAGCAATAAAAGAAACTCCGTCACCAGCACAGATACACCGCAGGAATCACCAGAGCGTGCGAGTGCAAGGCAGGCCCTAGGGAGGGTTGTCCTCAGACAATCTTGCTAGGATCCTCCTGGACAAAGCAAAAGTACCTTTAACATTTTTGACAAGTCATTTCAGGCTTACTATGACAGCCTGGGGCAGAAAAAGGGAGACGGGACGGCCCCCTAAACTTTGGGGTTTTTATAAAATACGTGGCTGAGTGGTAAGGTCCTGCTTGGGCTGCAGAAACCAGGAGAAGTGGAGTATAGGGGTGGTTTCCACCCAACCTCTGGTCTCACTACATTACAAACTCACTACAAATTGCTGAAGAGCAACAGCAAAACCTTCCCCCCGCCCGGAGCTTCAGACCTCAGAGTCCCTCAGCCGAGTTCACAGCAGCTGGACAAGGGCTCCTGTCTGATAGCCCAGGGATCTTAGCAGTAGGACAAATCCACATAATGTTATTAATCACATCACTGAATTTGTCTAGATATGACAAAAAAATTATGAGGGGTCCCTGCCCCTTCAGCTGCCAAGCTCCTGTCAGGGATATCAGTTAGCAGATCAACTACCAGAATTTAACATTCCTGACAATACTTGGGGCCAAAATTTAATTTGATTATGAAAATTCAGGATCATTTCCAGACTGTAACTGTTCCATTTCTAATAACTTTGATAATTAAGACAAGTTTTGAGGTGAAGTCTCAAGTCTCTTCCAACACACACTTGAACGAAAAGGAACTCACAAAACCAACCAATAAGCAGGTCAAAGTCTCCAAATAACTTTTCCCTTCTAACATTAATCCTCCCAAAGAATATCGGGCATAACTCAATAGTCTTGGAAAGCGATAGCATACATTAGATGGACAGAAGACTTAGCTTTTAAAGTGGAAAAGCAGGGGTTTAGATTGGACTGAAATATAGATCTCATCATCCCTACAACTCTGGGCCAATGAGCCCTTAGATGTTTTTACATCAATTTCTCCCCTCCTGTTTTCCATTTCCCAAACGTTTCCGTTTGTCCCACAGATAAGAAAAGCTCCTACACTGTGTCGTGCACCAAAACGTTTGTGAAGACGTGCACGAGGA
This sequence comes from Psophia crepitans, assembly GCA_013399095.1. Lineage (NCBI taxonomy): Eukaryota > Metazoa > Chordata > Aves > Gruiformes > Psophiidae > Psophia > Psophia crepitans. The sequence continues at coordinate 936,908 of VWZZ01000502.1, forward strand.
CTTCAGAGCATTTTCCCTCAGAGGAACTTGACCGTCACATCCCATTACATTTGAAATTCGGGCTATTTTTGCCCATGTGCATCATTCAGCGCTTGTCCTCATCGGCTCTGCCTGCCAGGACGATGACTAACTTTCTCCCTTCACTTGTTCCCTCCACCCCTGAGAACATTCACATCCATCTGGAATTGCTCACAACAAAATATTTTTAAACTAACCAAAACACCGTAAAACGGCATCAGCAAACTCCACTCGCTCGTCCCAGCACACGACAGCACCGGCACCACAGCCCCGGGCTGGAGCCGGGCCCTGACCTGGTGGGGGGGTGGGGGGTCCCATTGATGCCAACGCCAGGGCACCCTGGGCGAGAAACTCTCTTTGAATCAAGGTCTGTACAGGCCTTTTCTTCACCAGTTAGATCCCGTTCATTGTCTACTGTTTAATTAACTTCCCATTTTAAAAGAAACAGAAGAGCAGCCCACCTTTCCTCGTGCTCCAGACTCCACAGCCTCACTTCAGCTCTCCATCCCAGCAGGAAAGCGAGGCTCAGGAGGCTGCTTCACCCAAACCACCCATATTCTACCCAAAGAACAGAAAGCTAAGGAGGGACAGAAACAAAGGGAGGTGATCAACTGAGCATGAATTAATTACATTAATTAGCAAGTGGGAACTGAACAAGATGTAACAGCATTAGGCTGCAGCAGAGGACACAGACCCGAGGAGTGGGATGTTGACTAAGAACGGCGTGGCGGTGGGACCAGGGAGGAGGCAGGCCAGCCGCGTCGGGGATGCCCAAGGCTGCCCTGGAAGCGCGGCTGCTGGGAAGGGCTGAGAAGCAACTGCAGCCTGCGGAGGGGGGTGTGGGGCCAGCAGCCCCAAAGCCCAGCAAGCCCTGAGCTGCCAGCACCCCTCACCGCGGTCCCATGTTTTCGCCTTTCTGCACATCCTCCTCTGAACCTTAGCAGTGCACGCAAATATTCAACAGTTTTCTTTGGCAGGGCTGACCATGTCCTACCCCCAAATGGTACCAGCTTGCAGAAGGGCTTCACGTACACCCCCCTCTGCTGTATTCGGGTCCCCCCAAAGCCAGCCGGGGTCCTGAGCCATAATCCTGCTGTCTACCCAGACCCGATGCAGTGTTTCCCTTCTGCAAGGTCAGAAAAACTGGTCTTGCAAAAGCGCTTCTTAATTTCAAATACTACCTGCTTCTGTCCAGCAGTAGCCGGGCTAATTGCTGTGCTGAGGAAACATGTCACCTGAAATTTGTTGCCCAGGCTGTTCGTCTTCAGGCTGCGAGTGTCTGACATCAGTAAGATCACCGGCTCGCAGGAGGAAAGAAAAACTCTGAAGAGAACCAGGAACAGCGGAAGGGAGGAACATGAAGGTGCCCGAAAAAGATCTCACGAGTAACAGAGCAAGAATAAAGAAAAAGCTTTTTGAAATCCATTAAAGGCAAATCATTTAACATTCACTTTTCTTTCTGTTGCTGTTTAAAGTTTCCACATTACCGCACCATTAATTAGGCCAAGCTACAGGAACTGATGAGTATTTTGACAGAGCATGGACTGCTGGACTCGGCCCAGCAGAACTGTCATAACATTCTGATATACAACATCAGGGGTGCTGCGGGTTGGTGGTTGGTTTTTTGGTTGTTGGTTTTGGGGTTTGTTCTTTTTTTTTTTTTTTAAGAAAAAAGAACACTAGATCCCAGTAAATCTGTGAAAGGTAACAGGTTAAGGCTGCGAGAAAAGTGGGGTTTAAGTGTTAAAAAAAAAAGTCCTTTGAAATCATATATTCTCCAGTCTATAACTTTTTAATGGATATAATCTGGGTATTTTCAAAGCAAGGACAGGAGGAAATTAGTCAGGAAAATATTTAAGTGTTAGAATATGGTAATTATATACAAGTATGTGACTCTGTAATACCCAGCAATACTTCAAAGAGGGAAGGGCCGAGTTAATTTTATTCTACTGCCGTACCCCATGGGGGAGAGAACGCACATGGGACGGAGCAATAGGGGGGTCGGAGCTGATCCTGCACGGACAGACAGATAACCCCCCCACCTACTTGAGTCTGGGGGTGAGGCGCAAGCCCTCCCCAGCACCGGGGGCTCCCTGCTGCACCAGCCCTTCAGGAGAAGGGAGCAGAACCACCAGGTGAAAACAAAATCCCAGGGTTGTTCTATACCGATTGCTTGTTTGTAAATTTACTCGCCGAGATAAATCGGGACCTACAGACCCATCTCCCCCCGGCCGCTGAAGGTCGGAGCTGAGCTAGGAAAACTCTCCTAAGGTCAGCAGCGAGCTGCAGGGCTTGATTTTATAAAGCTACTGGGTGCTAAAGCAAGTGTGGCTGGGAGAGGTAAGATAGTTTATTAGACCAACAGATACAGCTGGAAAAGGCTTGGGGGAAGGCAGTACCTTCAGCAAGAAGCCAAACCGGGCGCAGGCATCGCTCTCCCGCTCCTGCCTTTCACACAGGATGGGGAGGGAGAAGCAGGATGTTTGCTTGGCACCTCTTTGTAAGGAGATGTTCCCATTATGCATTGTCCAAGGCTTTCCTTCAGCAGGGCGCAACAGCAAAGCTGCCCATCACCCAGCCAGGGCGATCCGGAGGGGAACAAACACCCATCGACCTGCTGCAAAGTTCACACTCAATGTCAATGGAGAACAAACTCGCACCAGTTGCTCGAGCAATGTTATTTTGTCAAATGAGCTTTAACTTGGGAGAATATTTTAGCTTGTGACTTATTTCAGAAGTTATAAATCATCAGTGAAACGTTACATTTCATCCTTTTCTATTGTCATATGGGTTATACATACACATCACATCAAAATCAGTTAAAAATTACAGCGTGGGGATGGAGCCACATCAAACCACATGAGTGTTACAGGGCAAAAAGGAGCTATGGTTAAAATATGCGGTTAATCACCACCAATCCTGGAGAAACAGCACAGAGCTGCAATACAGAATGGTTTTACAGTAGGCAAAAAAAATCCCAACTGTTTTCCACCAGCACAGCCACCTTGCCAGCTACAGCCTACAGACACTACCTCCAGTGAAGGCCTTGCATTTTAAACCTTAACCTCAGAAATAATAGAAATTAGTTTAACAGAAATAGTGTTAACTACTGCAGTAGCTAAGGCGGAATTAAATATGTTCCTTTTTGCTACAAGTTTCATAAACTGAAGTCCAGAAATGCAACAGGAAAGAAACATTAGCGGTGCCTTGGCAATCAAACTGTTGTAAGCTCAAGTGGTTTATACATTTGCACCGTAGGACTTCAGCTCTTCTTAAAGAAGCAGCCCCCAATCTCAAAGCCCACCACACGATTTTAAAGCTGCAGACAGATTATTTAACTGAAGAGACCTGGGAGATCATTTTGCTGTAGTCTTTTCTTTTCAGGGAAATCTCAGTTCCACAGATGGGAAGAAAAAAAAGAGAACATAGTAGTAACTTATTTGAGTTTTTCTGCCAATACAATTAATTCTGTATGGCAATTAGTGATTGGTATCCCTGTCTATACCAGATCTTATTCCTGCCAAAATGAAGATGGATTTTCTGTCTGCTTTTGATGACTTTATTGTAATACATGTACCAACAAAAGTTTATATTTAAGTGTTTGCTTTGCTGTTCATGAATTAGTTCATTTCTAAATGGAGCCCTGCAGTGAAAAGTTATGTGGCTGTTTAGGAAAGAGTTGGGGTTTTATTCAAAATATAGCTGGGTATTAGCAAGGCTTTCAGGGAAGGATGCAGCATTTTTTCAGGCTGCTGTCAGTAATTTGTAGCTCTCTTTATGGACTGGTGCTGGCGAAGTGAGAACAGTCCCAGCACCTGGATTTTTCAGGATCAAACTGGTCTGCTATAGCAATACGAACACCAAAAGGCCCACAAAGCACTGCTTTATAGTCTCTGTGACTTTTAATGTCAGTACTTTTCCACAATGTTGCTTCGTTTGCCAGGGAACACAATTTCCTCCATATGACAATTCATTTTCTTAGTCGCAAGTGAGCTGATGGGGTTTTGGGAAAGGTGTGCCAGCAGGTACCAGGCTGGTAGCATCAGTTTTTCCTTTGCATTTAAAAAAGTACATATACTAACTATCACAAGCCTATACAATCCATTAGGAAAGACAGTCCCCGGCTGTTCCAGACCCAACCGAGGCAGGCGGCTGTGCTGTGTGGGGGACCACCTTCCTTCACTGGGAGCATTGGCCACATCTAGCAGCAGCTGGGCAGATTCACCCAAAGGGGCAGTGACAAAAGGGACGAGAGTAAAGCCTCAGGCAGGCCCAAGGAGGGTTTACATGATTTGGGGTATTTCAGGAGTAGATTTTTTAGATCTTTCTGGGCTGAACGCTGACCACGACAGCCTGGGACCTGTGGCCCCCTGCCCGCCATGCTCCTGCATCCCCACGCAGCCACTGTGCAGTGGGGACATGGGACAGAGGAAGGATTACACTGGCATTATCAAGCCGCAGGATGGCAAACATCCTCGTGCCTGCCCTGCACAGACCAGCCGTTCAGTTGCAAGCCCCCCCAGCCCTGGGGTGCTCTGCAGAAGGGACCCCCTCCTGGTCACGTTTCAGGAGCCCTGGGGCCAGGGGTCCCAGGCACTCGGCGAGAATGCGGACAGCAACACTTCCACCGCCCTGAAAATATGTTTGCGTTTGTTCACTTAGTTGCTAAAAATGCTCGAGTCACATGGGAACGCCTGGGAATGCAGCCCAGGAATTCCGTTTGTAAGCAGAATTGTGTTTCTGGAGATTATTGACCTGAACCGTAAATAAATATTCAGGAAAAAATTAGAAAGAGTCACAATTTATGGTCCTTGAGATGATCTGTTCAATCAGAAAAAGCTGGAAGTCTCTCCTGTAGAGCCCTCACCAATCTACCACCAAGTGGCCGAGTCCTGCAGATCGGCAGATAACCCACAGACCTTCCACGGATCCACTTCCAGACCTGGAGCCTATGACGGGAAAATCCACACTTCAGAATTAGAGAGTCTCTGCCTGATAACAGGTGCTGTTATTCCACCCACTGGAGAGCAGGAACGACCACAGCAGCTTCGGAATCCTGTTCATTCATTACAACCAGGTCATCTCCACTCCCAACCCCACGGGTTTCTACCTGTGCAGCTACGCAGAACAGCCAGTCTAAAACCTGCACTCTGGGAAGGCACCAGCTTCAGAGTCTGCATGTACCTCCATGGAAATTTTTATCCCAGTGAAAGGCAAATTGCTCTGATACATCGAGTTCAGATTTTGAGAATAAGAGACAGCCAGCACACAGCAAACATTAATCAGAAAACATCTTCAAACTAGCAAAGCTTTGAAAAGCAAGTGCAGAAGATGGTACACTCAGGTGGAATTAAAGTTGCCAGACAAGTCAGATATAACTGCATAAAGGAAAGTATAATACCCAATCCTACAAAAAAAAAATATACAAACCTACAACCCAATAATCCCACTGATTTCCAACTAGGAGTTTTATTGCTCCAGTGCCAGTTAACTGCAGGTCTCCAGAGAATTAAATGTGCCAGCATCATCCTGTCACTTTAACACTGAGCAGTTAAATAGTCGTTGGGATTACAGGTGGAACAATGGGGTTCCCCTCAGTTCTACGGTAGGCGCCTGACATGTCATGCTGAAGTATAAGGTAAATGTTGTATATACAGATTTAAGTGTATACAAAAAAATGGTAAAATAATTTTTGCCAGAGCGGTGCTATCCGTCAAACTTAACCACAGCTTACGAAAATCTCTTTCCAAGGGAAGCTGTGTGGCTAGAGCTTGTTATAAAGGGCAGTTCTGATGTTGATTTTTGACTTGATAGCTACAAGAATTACACTTTGTTTCTTGCTTTTACCAAATCCAACTGAAAGCAAAGGAAGAAACAGGCCAGAGAGAGGCAAAGGGAGCTCCTGCTGGCCTCAGGAGAGAGGGCAAACCAGGAGTGATTTGATGGGATGTGGAAGGACAGGCAGTTTTCACCCTGGCTGCAATTTGCTCATCCAGGATCTCTTCTCCCTGCCACTGAAGAATCCCATTTCCCCATCTTCCTCACACAGCCCATCTTTCCAAACTCCTCGTTACCTTTCACTTCACACACTTTTATCCTACCCCGCCGCGCTCACAGTTTAGCTAATGGTGCAGGCTCAGTTACGACAGTTACTCATAAACACCAAATTATTCATGTCCAGCCAGGTCAACAGTTATGAAAAGCTGAAGTGAGTTACCAAAGCGAACCATGAATTACCGCAGCAAGCAAAACCGCTGGTGTTGGGGTTCTCACCTCAAACCCTGCACGTACGGGCTGCTGCCAGGCGTCAGTGCTAGAAATCACCTGAAAATAACCGACGGTGACACACGTGTTGGAAACCAGTTCCCCTTGGTATCACCCCGCCCTGCCAAGGAGCATGTTGTGAGCTCTCCACCACCCCGGGGCTCACCCAGCTCAGCCCCCTGAGGCAAAGCCACCAGAGACAGAGGACTTGCCATTTTCTGAGCACAACCTCCCAACTGCGGCAAGCGACTGCTGCAGAGATTTTTGTTTAGGTTTTCTTCATTATTTTTTTTTTAAACACTCATAAGGAACTGGTACAGAATTGCCCACTATAGGCTGTGGTTGCAGCACCCGTTCAAGACTAAAAGGCACTCCTGACATCAGACTAAAATATTCTCACCTTCCATGAGCTGATGCCCCCAAAGCTGAAGGTGATTTCCATTCCTTGCGTTAATACTCAAAAATAACGTGGTTTCCATAGCCAGGTACGGCCAGAGAGCAAAACTGCAAGGGAAGGAAGGAAATGAAGCACAGTTGGTGCTAATTATGCAGAACAAGATGTGACTTAAAGGATGTGAGTAATGTCTGGAGCCAAGCAACAGGTGCCCGATAAGAGAAGAGGAAACCCAGACCTTTCATCTGTGCCGCAGAAGCGGACAACTGCGATAGCTTCATTTATAACAGAGATAACGACACTTAGTCACCTCCAGGGTGGATTACAAGGTTTATGAAGTAATTTCATAACAAGAAGAGCGGACGCACTGCCCCCGTGTCAGGGAGCCTGGCTGCCAGGGAGAGGTCCCCGCTACACGCTGTGGCATTTCAAGGCAGCAAGATAAAGCCCAGGAACACTTCCATGGTGTATCTCCGCGTGGATGGGCCAAGCACTCCCCTCTCCCCTCCAGAAATAATCATCTGCTTTGCCATCCCTCCCTCCCTCCTTCCCTCCCTGGCTCACAGCGGCGGGCTTCTCTCTTGGCTTCCCACGGGGACTGCGATCCAAAAGGGAGCTCCGGAGAAGCGGTATCTCCCGCGGGAGCAATAGGCTGTCGTTTCCAATCCTCCCAGGTTCTGCTAATCTTAAAAGCTCACACACACAGCCCCGTAAGAGTTGCACCCAAGCCTAATATCTCTGCATCTCAGCAGGCACTTTGCTTTCTGCTTGGCGTGGTTTGTAGCACCAGATTTCTGTCTGGCACCTCGACACGGACCCGGCTCAGGCTGTGCCTGGTAGCCCACGATACCACTGCCAACGTAGCTGTCACCATTTTGCCAACATTTTTGTCATCCCACACCTACCCTCTCTTATTTATTTCCAGGCATGATAGACCAGCACAGTAACTGCTGTTAGCAATGCACAAGGGGAGCAGAATTCCTATGGCAACATCCAAAGAATTTATATGACAAGCGTGTGATAAATATTTGGCACAACACACGGTAAATTTATCAGTAGGTCTAATTTTCCCTACTCCGCCCATGGCTGGAAGCACCACAAGTGTCAAACACATCAGAAACACATGATGCTGCCCTAGATGGATTTTGCAGCGACACATTTCCATGCAAGGGGCCTGTCATCTCAGCGGATTAAAAGGCAAAGATCCAGTTACCCCGGTTTTACGAACTATGCCTAAGAATTAGACGACAAAAACCTGAGATTCCCTTTTCTCATTTTTAATAGGAAATTTTAATCTACCATTTCCATCCCTCTAACATACACAGAAATGAGAAGTAAATCATGAGAAGGAAAAAGTTTTCCTCCTTGTATCCCCAATGTACGGCAAAACCACCCGCAAGGGCACCCTTTGGTTCCCAGAGGCAAGGCCAGGTTTAAAAAACACCCCACTGTAATACCTCGGACCCACTGCAAGCAGATGAGAAAGTTCCACACGCGCTGTCAGTTTAGGCAGGGAATTAGCTCCTTCTTCCCGCAGGAGCGCTGCTCACATGCGCACTTACCCTAAGCCTACAAACACCAGCCAGAAAGGATTTGGAGGTACAGGAAAACCTCAACAGATAAAGTCTGCACATGTGCTCCTGATCCAGCTTAAAGATAGTAAAACGCCAAGCGCCCAATGATTTAAGACAGAACATGGCTACACATTCAAAACATCTCAGAAGCACAAGTTAGCATTCCCCAGGGGGTTGCACTTTCACTTTACTAAATTGCCTGCATATTTGCTTTTTTCTGATGGTAGATTAGGAACCATGCATTTCCTTAAACCGCCAGCTTTTGGCCAAGGCACACACGCCCTTCCTGGAGAGCTGCCAGCCCACACTCGCAGAAGAGGCAGATCTGGAGAACCACGTTCCAACGTGAGCTGCTCCAAGGCTGCCGGCCGCTGCCAGGCACTCACCATGCACCCAGCTCGCTCGGGCCGGGCCGGCAGGAGCGCAGTGAAGGATAAAGCTTGGCTGAGTATCCTGACCTCTCTGAACAAGGCCCAGGGTTCCGCCTATGGCATTTTGTTAAATCTTTATACAATAATTTTGTGAGTGAAAAGTGCAAAGTTGAAAGCCCAGAGGAAGAAGCGCGTGTTCCATTTAACATGTCTGATTGTAAGGGGGACTTTTGTTTTTTAAAAGGAAGGGGGAAAAGGAATAACCTTAAAAACATGGGTACTAACACACATTCCTCTACAGCAGACCCACCTTCTGAGCCTTGAAACCCCTGCGTGCTTTCAGAGCCAGGTTACGTGCACGCTGCACAGAGCGGGCTGTATAGCCTTGGCACGAAAGCCCCTTAAATATTCTCTGTCCTCGGCTACCTGTGCAGTGCTCGCTTACACACGAGGCTTCTTCACACATCATCTCCTGCTGCACACAGTTGGGAAGAAAACTGCCCTCCAAAGCTCCCCGGGTGCGAGATGCTGACAAACCCCGTCCTCCAAAGCAGCCCCATTCCCCTCTTCAGGCACGCACACACACCTCGGGTATCTGACCTGCGTCGTGTGCGGTTCGGTGGGTGGATTGCAGCCCGGTGAGGCACAGGGTGTTCAACGGACGTGACCAATTGGGCATCAGATCTGAACGCACTCGTGCAGCTGGCACAGGGGACAAGCAGGAGCAAAGGTGCCTGCTCAGCGGCGCCTGGGCAATGCTGAGATGGGCTGCTGGAAGAGGTGCCTTCATCACGCACCGTCACTTCGCAGGGTGGTAGCTGGTCAGTACTGGGACCTCAGGGCTTTCCAGACAGTAACTGGTAACACGCACCTTGTGGAATCACCGGTGGTGAGCGGAGTGGGGCACAAAAGGGCCATTTCAGATGTCCTCTTCCTGTGGTCTGCTCATAGAATCATAGCTCTTCTACTAATTGCAAGATATACAAAAATTGAGTGCAAAGTGTTTATCTTGATGATGATGAGTATTTTCTGTTCTCCTCAGGAAGGAAAAAAAAACCACAGGCAGCATTAGCTGGACATATCTTTTGCTGCTCCATACAGTTTCAGTAAAACAAATAAATATGATCTGAACTTCACCATCACAGTAACACAAATCCCTGCAGCCTCTATTACAAAACACAGGGAACTCTTCAGCTTTTCCAAGGATATGCAAGAACAAACCCAAAGTATTTGCTTTACAGGCAATGCAGTTGCGGCAGTGCCACGGTTCATCCCCATGAAGAAATCACATTCAAAAATCTACAGCCCTTTCAGAGTTTAAATACGTGTGAAAGGAATAAGCAATTTCCTGCATAAGCACGGAACGCTGAGCACTGTATCGCTGGTGCTACTAACGCATCTGAACACACTACACGTCTCAGGGTAGGTGTTATTTCTCTTAAAGCCTCACCTTCCAGACTCACACGATGATAACGTGATCCTCCTCCCCAACACTCAACTCCACAGAGCCCTTGTACAGGGACATCTCATCCTCACAGGCAGTAGTAGCACAATCTTCTTTTTAGAGGAGAGCAAGGAGATTGAAGCAGCAGAGCACCAGGCAGGCAGCAGAGGTAGGGAGAGACGCCAGCCCTCCCACACACATCCCACCCCAGCACGGCACCGTGCGCATCCTCAGCTCCTCCTGACTGCAAAGAGAAGCCCAAAGAGCCAGGAGGGTCCAGAGTGCAGACAACCCACACACCGCCCTCGCGCCTGGGCTTTGCTGCAGAGACCCACAGCTCAGCTTCGGAATGCCCACCCAAACCAGGGCCCGCCGGGACAAACAGGAATGGCGGCCTGGAGGAACCGGCACGCAGCTGCAGCCCCAGGCAGCCTTACACGCTCAAGCACAGCAAACACGACAAGCTTTAGCAAGAGTCACCTCTGTCTGTAGCAAAGAACGTCAAATGTGTTTTAAATATCTGTTAGGGAGAGAGGCAGAAGGAAGAAAAGCTGGGTTAACTCAACAATCTACCTTGTCAGAATTCCATGCTTAAAAACACTTCACACAGTTTGCAGTGATGCTAGCAATATTCTGAGCTCTCTCACTCCAGGTTTTCTCTCCCTAGAGACATAAGGCCAGACCCCATTTCCTCCTCAGCCCTCTGCACACACACAAATAATTTTTATTTCCTCTTTTCAGTTTTATTGCTAGGGGTTTTGTTAAGAGCATACTGTCTAGCTGGGCTTGGCCTGTAACTACTGTTAATTACAGTGTCAGCCTACTTTGCTACTACACCGCAGTTTGCAGTTGCCACACAGGCGGCCGGGGTCTCATGGGGAGATGCTTACTGTACTGCGACAAAGGACTTCCCCTCTAGGTATTGTACATGTGGCCCTGAAAAACAGAACTCAGCATTCTTATATGAAAGCCTTTAATTCTGAGATTGTGAGTGAGCGATAGAGCACACTTGCAAAAAAAAAAAAAAATCAAGGTTCAGAATTTATGCACACACTAGTGTTGAAAAATGATGGGATCAGAGCAGATTTTTTTGCCCAGGCATTTGATTATCTCAGCTTTGAGCTGGTTTCCAGCACTAAAGACAGTGAGATTTTTTTTTCTATATATAAGCTTTTTTAAATTGCATTTTCTTCCATTATTCATTTACTTGTCAGTTTTCAAAATCACAGACATAGAATTTCTGTGCTTGCCTGTCTTCCAAGCAGCATTATAGTGCAAAGAACATGACCAATAATGGAGCAATGTTTTTAACAGCCACATTCTATTTATTCTCAAAAAGCAAGCATCAGTCCTGTATGTCTGAAGGCTAGCAATATTTTATGCACCCCTCAGCTAAGCTGTTCTTTGCAGTCTCCTTCTTCCATCCTTTCCTTGTTAAATTGCATTTGCCCATGACCCATGAACACTGCTCCCACTTGGAAAGGTCTCTGCCCTCGGAGACAAACACATACGTAACTAAACAATCAGTCTTAGAGCACACGCTCCTGGAGACAGAAATCTTTTCTGTGGGGTGTATCTGCAATAACACATGATGTTGTGGCACTGAATAAATAACAGACATTTTTTCAGTGCTGTGCAAGGTTTAAATACATGTGCCATAAATACGGCAGGAAACTAGAAGGGGCTTGGTTTGTACTCTGAAGATGAGTCTTCACACATACTGTTCCTCAGATCATTATTCTTAATGCATTTTCAGTGTGAAGCAACCTGCCTCCGCGGGCCCTGGAGCCCCGCGCGCAGGGACCCAGCCTGCAGCCGCTCCTGCACCAGCTGAGAAGGGAGATTCTCCATTTGCTGAATGGCAGCTGAAGCACATCAGGACATTTCAGAGCTCTCGGCATGCAGTTAGGGCAAGGTTTTCAGGGGAGCTCAACACCGAGCAGCAGAACAGCAGCTGTTTGCTAAAGATCATTTGAAAATGTGGCTCCGAGGGCCTGCCTCACGCTGCCTGCAGAGCTCGCAGGACGAGGTCCAACTGGACTTACCGACAGCTAAACATGGAAAAATTGCAAATCTAAGAATAGCACATAAATCGCCTCACTGCCACAAAGCGGGACCATCTTTTTGGTCATGGTGGTTTTGTGTAACCTCCTCGAGAGACAAGAGCCATAAAATAAAGCTCCATGTTGCATGAATGACATGCAAGCGCAGCCACGGCTTTTGCTTGTGTTTTCACACAGGTATCACCAGCAAATCGCACAAGCTGTAACGTACAGCGAAGGACGCGTGTGTGTGACGATACTGCAGTGAAAACCGAGCGGCAGGTCTACGCACAGGAAAGCGAAGCCAAACACTAAAGGAAAATCATGAGCGTCTTCTCGCTGCGCGGTTGCCCCAAAAATGGGACCGCCAAACCTTCCAGTACCGCGGCCCCGCTGCCCCCGGCCGCACGACGCCCGACCCGCACAAGGGCAGCGGGACACCGGCGGCCCCCGGCTGCGCCCCTTCGCCCCGCTCCACGGCGGGATGCGGCCG
>VWZZ01000502.1:952584-1009572 GCA_013399095.1 Psophia crepitans
GGGGGGGGGGGGGGCAGGAATAAAAAGAATTAACATCAATATTTTGTTAATATTAATAAACACTTTATGGGAAAGAGCTTTTTTTTCTTTTTAAAGCATTTACAGCTTGACTCGAGATTCAAACAGCCTAACTCATTCTTGATGAACTCCAACATTATATATTATTCTTAATCACACATTAAACTCATGTGCTGACGGAAAGATCTCCTTTAGCTCCAAGTGTAGTCTTCCCTCATTAAAAGCTTTTATTGAACCTTTTGACTTCCGTCAGTAGCAGTGTGTCCCTTGTCACTGCTGGGAGGTCTGGACAAGAGGATGTCCTTAATTCCAGACAAAGGCAATGGCAGAATTTGTTCCCTCATCAGCTCCTCCTCCGCTGGGGCTTGGGGAAGCGAGTCCTTTATTGATCCCCCTCATTCGCTCTAGTGGAAGCGAGCCCTGCCCAGCAGCACCCTGCCTGGTCCCAGGTTCCTCCCCAGGCCCCTGTTCCACCATGCCCGCCCCAGGTGCCCTGCTTGGCACATATACTCTATGAAGCCCTGTAGATCTCTCCTTTGCAAGTACTTTCTGATAGCAAGGACAAATACCAGATATATTGGCTTCATTTTCAATGCATGTCCTGGGTATTTCCCTCTTTTCCAAAGAGCTGCAGGGAGGAGCTGGAAGTTGCCGGTGAGTCCTGGCCTCCCGCGCCGTGCCGGAGCCAGCAAGACAGGGTCTGTCCGTGTCCCCCAAGCATGGGATGCAGCTGTGATCAACGCTGCCTACGTAAGGTCTTCTAGACTGTGTAACCAAAAAACCAGAGGAGAGAGAATAGCCATGATTGTTCTAAAAGCAATGGTAAATCAGAGGAATTTTGCACTGGTTACCATCAATTCTGAACAGTGTTGACTTGCACAGGCCTTGACTATATGGCCTCCTTTGACATTATACTACTTTAAAGTATATTGTTTTCAATTATGATAATTCCTTTGTATTCAGATTTATCTGAAAAGATTCTGTTGCTTTTTTTGTTTTCTTCCTGTTGCTCTATTGTTTCAGAAATTCCTGTGTCCCATATAGCAAAGAAAATTGACAAATTTCTGCAGTACATTTACTGCAACTATTGCTACCCGTGCGTTGTTCTTAATGAGGTGATTGTCACGTCTCTCCCAGGGACTGTAATTCAGCTTGTGCGTGGGTAACAACAGGTCTAGTATCATAGTAACCAGCGGAGGTGTGATCCAGCTGGTAGGTGGCAAGATTCAGAGGTCTCTGCTCTGTCCCCTCACCATCCCTGACCCACAGCAGAACTCCAGGCAAGTTCAGGCCTTGTCGCAGCCCCAGTGCACGGCTCCCGCCGGCATCACTCCGGGCTTGGCCTTTCATCGTGTCGGGTATTTTTTCCCATCCTTTCTTCACAAAAGCTTGTGATGCTTCAAGACTTGGAAAATTCTTGGAAACCTGTGATCAAAAATTCTTACTGAAAACTTGGGTTTGTTTTACTCAGCTAGAAATGCTTCTCCAGCTTATGGGAAGAAGGCAGAAGGTGGCTGTTTCCACACCATTGCTCTCCATCCCACCCAGTGCCATTATAACCATTATAGATGTGTCTGAGCCAGCCACCACCGCCACAGCGATGGGCCGCACTGTGCGCTCAGCAGCCTCCTGACATTACAGAGCGCAGGTCCAGGCTCAAGCGAGGAGCCACCAGTGACGATACAGAACATGCACGGGACAACCCAGTGCCAGCAATCCCAGGAGAAGGCTTGGTTTGCCGAGGCAAACAGCTCTTTGCCGACACTGGCGCTGTTCAGACACAACAGAATGCGCAGGCTGCTCATGAGGTGTAATTAAGGTGTAATTCATTACAAGGAGGTAAAATGATCCTGCTCTGGTACTTGCAGCTTACCAAGGACAGAAAGAGTTGCTGGTGGCTACTTTACTTCTCTGATCGTACTGGTGGTCTTAGCAAACACGCTCCAGGCACCGCGTTTGGAGCGTTTCTTTTCTACGACATTTAAGGCTCAGTCCAGATGTTGACACATCAGCATCTCACGTTGAAATTTTCTGCATCTCTCAGAAATGGGTTGGGCAGAACTGTGATACCTTGTAAGTGGAGCAGGGTGGACAGGAGGTGGGTCGTGGGAACATGTTTTCCCAAATTCCTGTTGGCTCCACCGGGACAGCGGCACTGGGGATCTGTCAGTCACACCAGCGCTTTCCAGGGCCGGGATTTGCAGGATTGCCTCCACAGAGGACATGGTTCTGGGCTCCTGAGTCCCTTATTCTCTCTTTATTTTATTTTTTCGTTACTGCATACATCAAGAATGTTGTTAAACATGTGAGAAAGAACTTAGTAAAATTATTAACCAATAGGTAACTGAGACAGTTATAAACCTTTTATATTTCTATTCTGGATATTTAAGTCAAGACCCATTTTGTTTTTCAGTAACTGGAAGACAAGTTATCCAACTCCACTTTGAAAATAAAGATACTAGAACCTTATTGCTTCAAAAACTGTTCTGAAGGCATTCATGGGACTGAGCTTTCCTGGGGGTTTATACGCCTTTCTCACGGACTTGCCTACAAGGATGTAGCTTTCTACGAAATTATGTAGGCAAGTCCAAAATCCTATTAAAATATAAGATCACTTCTGTTTTAATTTCATATGACTAAAGAATCTTGCAAAACATCCGAGTCTGAAATAATACCCAAACACTTTGAAATAACAGTTGGTTTCCTACAGCTTTAGGACTTGCAATTATCTAGTACAATAGTAGTTTTAAATTGGCAGTATCTTGGTGTAGAGATGAAACAAGCACTGCAGCACATCTATGAACTTGGCTTTTGAAACCGATTTTACTTCCTTGGAAGGAAGCATATTTTGACTTGAAAATTGTGTGTGGTGAGCAACCATACAGTCCCTGGATGGCATGGGGGAAGAGAAATTTTCTCTACATGGGAGTTCGTTGACATTTCTGCTTTGAAAAGAACTTCATTGTTTCACGTACCTCTGAAGACTGAATAAATCCCCATGTACGAGCACACTCATGAATTTTTCTTCCTGTTGTCTACTTTCAGAAAATCACCTGTACAATTGCAACCAGTGAATTTGTGCCTGCGTTAATCCTATAATGTCTGTAATTACCGATGATCAAAGATTAGCTAATTTTGTTTACAAGTATTCTGTATGGCATTTTTTCTCAATTAAAACACAATTTACAGTCAGGCTGGATTAGCGCAGTGGACAACAAAGGCACTGCATAAACTTTTGTAGCTTTTGCAAAGTTATGGTGCTTCAGTATCTTAAGTTTCCTGTTCTATTTTATTATTATTATGACCTCCTCTTCTATTTTTCTTTTCTTAATCTATAATTTTCTTTAAATGACACCTCTTGTTATACGAAATCTGTTCAATCTGAGCAATTAATTCAGTGTCTGCAAGCAGTACCCAACTGCCATTGCCAGAAAGAGAAGATCTGTTCACAACACTGCTGTCACAAACTTCAGTCCTTTCTTACCAGAGCAGATGAGCCCTATGAGCAGGAATGTTCTTTCTTAGGGGTTTGGCATTTGCAGCTCGTCTCTAGTAACTGTCCCCTCCTTGGCTAGGCAGCGTGGCTGCCGCAGGCAGCGTTGGGCACTCTGGGTAAAGGGGGAGATGGACAGCTCAGCCTGTTCTTTCTTGCCTTCCTTCCCAACCAAAGTTGCTCACATTTGCAACCGCTTCTACCCAAGGCTGCTCAGACACGCAGTGGCCAGTTCCATGTGCTGAATTAGGTCACTTCAACTTTTGAGCCAACACCAGCAACTACACGACGCAGTTGACTGCTCTGAACCCCACCTTGCTCCCCTGCACAGGCCTTCGGAGCCAATGCAAGGGCCCCAAGCTTACACCCCTTCGGCTCTTGTCCTTTTTCAAGGCCTTAAGCTCTGCCAGGTCACCCCAAACACTAGTTTTGATGGGAGACCAAAAGAGATTTGGCTGGAACAGAAGCTGCAGATACCAATGTTGCTGCTCAAGGCAATGTCGTCCTTGCTGACAAACACCCACACGCATAATGGGCTCCTGCTGGGGAGTTGAAGAAGGGCATGGTGTCCTGCTTCTGCAGTGGGAATGAGCTTTCCTGCTGCTGAGCAGACATCTTACCTCATGATTGTTTACAGGAGTATCTGGTATCCTTACATCTGCCTGCAAACCAACTGTGGCTCAAAGGATGACTTGCTTGTATTGTTCCTGTCATCCTGGAACAGTTTCAGACTGGCTGCAGCTGCACGTCTCCCTCTGGGGAACACACCAACCAAAACAGGTCAAGTTCTGATGCCTGTGGGGATCTTCCAGGGAAGTCACCAGGATCCATCCACTTACCCAGGCAGGAAGATGTCATGGGAGCAGTCCGGCTTCTTGACTTGCTTCTGATCCAGCACAAGTCCTTAATCTGAGAACTTCCCTGAATTCTTCTTCTCTACCGTGAGAGATGGGGTGCTGTGTACGTACACAGCTACCTAGTGCCTTTTGCTGAAGTCTTTCTTTTCATGGGATGCAGACATAAAGCTTAAAGCAGAAACAGCTCAGGGAATAGATGTGTTCAAGGCACGCGCCAGTGAAAGCACACAGACAAAAAGCTGAAGCAACCACACCATAAAATATTGACATTGTTGTCAAAGCCCAGTGGAGGAGAAGCTCCTTGAAGAACAAATGCCACCCAGCTCACTCTAGTTCAACACTTGAGATGTTTGACCTGGATCTGTCACCAGCAATCTTACTTTACTGCCTAAACCTCTAGTGACAAGACCAGCAGCAGCGATCTAGTCATGGTCCTTGGAAAATTCCGTAAATGTCAGAAATTTATGTTGCTTTAGTGCAGCTCAGAAGGTGGGAGCAGTAAACTGGGGAAACCCTCTGCTCAGGAGTGAGAAGGCAGGGCAGAAGTTGAAGTACCACGTGTAGCACTAGCACCAAAAACTGGTGGGGTATCTGCGGTGTTTTAAAGGTGGTCTTCAGCAAGAGAGCCATTGTGTGCAGAGCAGGGATCTGGGACTTAGGAGAGCTGGGTCTTATTTGGCTGTCTTCACTCCAGAGGTTTTATCTAAGTAGCTCCTTTGCCCAAGGATCTGCCATGTCAGGGCTTCCATTCCCCTTGCTCTGCAGAACTAGTTTGCGTATTAGAAAAGCAATTTGAAGCAGTATTATAATGAAAAAAGATGATGAACAATTTTCAACATGAACCATCCCAAAGTGTGGTGTTTAGTCCAGGGTTCGTCTCCTTTCTGTGATAATTAGCTCTGAAATCCTGATTAGCATTATCTCAGTTAAACCATCTTTAACATTTGCCTGCATATGGCCGTGTCTGTGTATTGGGGGTTGGGTGTTTTAAGAGTGCCTGTAGCTATAATCCTTCTCCAGATCAATCTGATGACATAACTTCCATGTGACATCATCACTAGTTCTGGGCCGTTGCAGACGGTGCAGCTACAGAGTTAATATAAAGCCTAGATGCCAACTCCAGCATGCAGCGCTCGGCCCCGGGGGTGCTGCCCTCCCACTTGCTGCTCTCCCGTGCCAAGGGGCTCCCATGCAGTGCCACCCCCGTGTGGTGCGGTGCCACTTGCGACGCAGAACACCCTCAATGTGCCACCCTGGCTCGGAGCTGCCGTGTCAGGAAAGATCAGCATCAGATCAGCCTCGCTGCATTGACGGAGGCAGCGGATGCTGCCTGAGGGCTCAACAGCTCCTCAACACGCGTGCTGGCACAGGGTGTGCCTTAAAATAAATAATGATCCACAGGCACGGTCTAAAGCTGCTGTGAAGGGACCAAACTCCAGAGGCTTGGTAACACGTGGGACTGAGTCCAGGCCAGAACAGAAAACCCCATGCTGGAGGTTATTTAAAAATTATGGAGAGGCCATGGAGGCAGCACTGCCAGTGATGCAAAGGACCGGACAGACAGGCTTGTAGCATCGTTCAGTGCCACCGTTTCCTCCAGCTGCCTTCCAGCTAATACCAGCTCTGCGGCGCTTCCACTTGGCAGCCGAAACAGCTGCATCCCTCTCCTTAAAAAACCCCACAAACCAGAAAACCTGTGAAATCAAAGTCTCCCTACAGACACCACACCTAGCCGATACGGAGCTGACTGTTTTGCTAAGCTCTGGCTTGCAGCAACTACTTTCTATATCATGACACTGGATTCTGATGCACAAAATAAAATCAAATGTTTATCCCTCTGCACGCCCCACAGTTGTCAGAATCATTGCTTCTTTTTACTTTTTTAAATAGAGTAAATAAGAATAGATGCTTTACAAACTCTCTTGTTCCTTGAGTCAGGATGTCGATGAGCTGTGAATAATAATAAAAAGAAAAAAATTTGCATGAATGGCTAAGACGCAGCAGATAATTTTAACTAGTGAAGAGTAACAGTGTAAGGACTGCATTACAACAGTCATCACAACTGCGAGATAAAGCACTTCTTCCTGCCCATCTCGTGCAGCGGACGAAAGGAGCCCGGCGGGCGGGACGCGGTGCCGGCGTGCCGAGGCGGCATGTGCCGCGCTGACCACGCGCTGCTGCTCCGGCCCCCAGTCCCTGCCGTCAGCCCTCTCCTCTCTCCATCGATCTCGGGAGCACTGGCAGGTTTTCAGCCCCCCAAATGCCAAGTGGTCTAGCAAAGCAATGATCTACAACTATTGTAGTGGACTCCAGTAACATTTTTCAGTAATAATGTACCTCCCTTTCTCCTTCCAAAAACGCACAAATAGTTCATGCTCCAATTTTTGTAGCATTGTGTTAAATTTAGGAGGGCGGGGGGATACGTTCCTGCAGAAGTGCGTGCATTTACTGTCGCACGCAGACTCGTCTGTGACTTGGTTGTAGTTGGACGCAGTTTTTTCCTGACTTTTTTTGCAGACTGCTGTGATATTAAAATCTTCCTTGCTGCTGGAAACGGTTAATTTGTTTGTCTGAACACAAACGACTGGCAGTGCCTTAAGCTGCTCACTGTTTCCTTTTTCTTGATACCAGAAGCTTTTTCCCCCTCCCTGCAACTTGCTCTGAAGCTGTACTCACCGCTGCTTTAAACCGATCTCCAGCATTATATTATTTATGAATAAAGGTCACCCTGTGAGGAAATGGCACATCTACTAGAAAACAATGTGCACTTTCTAAATTTGAACCAAGTCGTTTCCGTTCTTTGATTTAAGTTTAGTTACTTCCTGTGGTTTCTTGTCCTACGCCACTGCTGAATCTTTGGATGGACTCCAGGATAAATTGCACTCTTTCAATGAAATTAGAAACTGCGGGAACAGACGGCTTAGCTGGTATAGCTAGCAGGCAGCACTTCAGCTAAATATTAGTCCACTTCGTGTTCTGACGAAGAGTTCCTAATTACCTGCAGGAGGTGACATGTCAGGTCTGACCCGTGTGTGTGCTGTCCCCCGGAGCTGTGCCCATCCTCTCCCACCCTGGTTTGCAACCAGACAAGCTGCTGAGCAAGAACTTCCACCTCCCGCGGGAGGGTTGAAAGCAGCCTTTGAAACCAGCAGCTCCCGATGGACACGGGACACTTCCTCGCTGAAGCCAAGCCACCCTCCCACAGGCAGATTCTAGGTTAGCGAGGACAAGTGCTCAGCCCCACGCTCCGAAGCATCTTTGTACCAGGTCAACACTCCCGCGAGCCACAAGTTTTGCATCAGGATTTTAGGGGATCGGGGTCAATTGGGGAAAAGCCCCCAAACCTTAAATAAGTTGTTTCAGGTAGTTTGCTGACAAAAATACATGTGAATATACACCAGTAACCCTAAGATGTGCTTTCCCTCAGTAAAAATGCTGAATCGGCCCCTCAGGAGCCTGCAGTAATGGTTGCCCTCCCAGCACCGGAGGAGCTGTGCATGGCCAAGGTTAGGGAGAGGAACACAGTAGCAAAGGAGGAGTGATGCACTTCATACCTGGGCAAGTGCTCTGACTCCCTCGGACACCAGCTTACCTTATAAGACCTTCTGCATAATAACTAGCCTCAGCAAAGAGCCTCGTTTGGGCTGGAGTCGCAGGGTAACTCAATAATGATGTGCTCTTTCTCTCCCCCGCCCCTTTTCTTTCTCCTTTCCTTCCCCCAGGGTACTTAAGAACAGATTTTTCACCAGTAATCAGACTGCTTTATCAATGGAGCCCCGGGTTCCCCACAACATCACCGTTGTCCCCAACTCTGTGATGGTCCAGCCCTTGCTGGACAGTCGGATCCCCTATGGGCGGCTGCAGCATCCACTCACCATCCTGCCAATTGACCAAATGAAGACAACTCACATAGAGAATGATTACACCGACAACCCCACTGCTTCCCAGCTGGCAGCCCAGAAGCGTCCCCGAGGTCCCCATGAACCGGTTCTGACCAACCAGCACCTGCAGCGCTGTGAGCAGGATGTCACCCACCCCTGGATTTCATTCAGCGGGCGCCCCAGCTCCATCAGCAGCAGCAGCAGCACATCTTCAGACCAAAGGCTCTTGGACCACATGGCCCCAGCACCCATGGCAGAACAGTCCTCCCCCAGAGCGGTTCGCATTCAGCCCAAGGTGATTAACTGCAAACCCCTGGACCTGAAGGGACCTGTGTCTCAGGAGCTGGACAAGCACTTTCTGCTATGCGAAGCCTGTGGGAAATGCAAGTGTAAGGAGTGCGCACTGCCCCGGACTCTGCCGTCGTGCTGGGTGTGCAACCAAGGGTGCCTCTGCTCAGCACAGAACCTGGTCAACTACTCCACCTGCATGTGTCTCGTCAAGGGTGTCTTCTACCACTGCACCAACGAGGACGACGAGGGCACGTGCGCCGACCACCCCTGCTCCTGCTCCCACTCAAACTGCTGTGCCCGCTGGTCCTTCATGAGTGCCCTCTCCCTGGTGCTCCCTTGCTTGCTCTGCTACCTGCCAGCCACCGGCTGCGTCAAGCTGTCCCAGAGATGCTACGACCAAGTGAGCCGGCCTGGATGCAGATGCAAAAACACAAACAGTGTGATTTGCAAGGCATTGCCGGAGAGCAAAGGAAGCAGGTCAGAAAAGCCCTTTTGATAGTTTGGGAGGACGGTCCACAGGAGGGGGTGGCGTTGGCTCTTTTTAATAACCTGTGTTCTGAGGATTACGTTAGCCTTTTGCCTTCGGAGAAAGCAGAAGCAACTATTTCCACAAACTGAAGCACTTTGGGTTATTCAGGGTTTTGGAACTGGTCAGAATTTAAATAGATGGGGCCAAAGGAGAAATCTTAATAATGTAGAGTGAAGGCTGAAAACCTATGTATACCACGAAGTACAGCTGCTTAAAAACTCTTGATTCGGCCGGACGGCTGCTCACCGTGCCTGCACACCACGAGAACCATTAACTGCTCGCTTGGCAGGCACGGCCGCCCGAGCAATACCCTCTCCCGGCTGCGGAAAGCTGCGTTGGATTCGCGTTCAGGGTGAGCTGCTTGTTTTCGCTTTCCTTCCAAACTGAGTGCTCGCAGCGGCCCGTTGAAGGTGGCGGGTCCGCTCCCTCCTTCCCCGCCTGCACGCCGTCGGGAGGGCCAGCTGCACACAAAGTACGTGTTTCTCAAAAGCTTTCGGCATCCCTCAAAGATTTTGAGCCAGAAGTAAAGATAGTTCACTTGTTTAAGGCTCTCTTAACATTTAGGCTTATTGCTTTCTCTGAACCCAGCTGGCCACACTGGTTTGGACCCTCTTTTTGAAAGCGAGGTGGTACCAGGGTTGCTCCCTCCCCAGGAAGAGCGGCAGCCAGGGTGTGCTCAGGCAGGGGCGTAAACAGCGTGGTGTTCTGCCTGCAAGCTGATCTGTAGCATCAGCTTTCATTCAGTGGAATATTAATTTGCCATCAACAGTACAAACCCGCTCCGGAAGGAATTCGGTGGAACCCCGTCTCCCCAAGGCGCGCGCGTGCTCCCCCAGTGCTGCCGCCGAGGGGTCTTAACCCTCGGCACCAAGTGGAGACCTTCAGTGTTTGTTTCTCTAAACCTCTCAAGCTCTGTTAAAGAAGTCACAGAAACCTAAGTGTAGGGTACACTCAGGTGTATTTTTATAGGGATATCAATCCAGCACCTCCTCTCCTGGAACAAGTGCTTCTCTGCTCATTAAATATTAAGCTGTTTGGGGTTTTTTGTCTTGGGGAAGAATGGCATGTGCTTGAAGTACGGCCCATTCCCCCGTCTCTATTGCTGCTGGTCGACTTTTGCCTCCTCTGTACAAAAGTGTGTCTTTTTAAACGTAGATAGTGCTTTTAATGTTTATTTTAGTGTCAATAAATGCTAGGGAAAGCCAGGGGAGGGAAGAGAGCCCGTTTCATACTCCCCTGGCTTCCAGTCCGTGACTGTCACCGGCTTTGCCCGTGCACTCATCCTGGGGCCGGTTCTGCATTCCCTTAAGACGCAGTAACCCCTTTCTCTTGACAACTACAAGGTGCTAAATAAAAATCTTTGTCCCAACATGCAACACTGTAATAGGTAGGTAGGTACTTGTTGCATGCAGAAAACTAATTAGTCTCTCTCTCTCTCTCCTTTTTTTTTTTTAAATTAGAGGAAATTTCCTCAGTAAATGCACAGCAGTGACAGTGAAATGTCATCTCTAATCAGATAAGCAATAGGCAGAGCTCATGTAGCATTTCCAGGAAGCCCATTTGCTTGGTTGCAATACAGTTGCTGCGTAGGGGTTGGCAGGAGCATACTGATGGGAGTTCTGGTGTCTCTTGTTTTAAGAATTCATTTAACCTGGATGACTTGGGGTTTAGTTAAGCTTAATTGTAGATATTTATTGAATGGGGAATTTAAAAAAAAAAAAACAAACACCAACTTTCTATATTTATAACATTTGCTAGCTTGTATATGATAAATCACAGGAAAAGGGATACTACGTCTGTCACCAGATACCAGTTCCTATAGTTTATCCTTGTGTTGACCGTATGGGGACACCAGAAAGACGGAAGCAGAGGGGAATCCAGAGCTGTACATATTTTCTTGCACAAATGAGACGGGAAAGGGTAAAAGGAAAACAAACCCCAAACTAGCTGAACTGTTGGTTGAATGTATAAGGTATTGTATTTAATAAGAGAAATCATGTTCCTAAGACGCAAACAGGCTAGAAAAAGCAGCAGGAGGGGTATTTACCTGCTGCCCTCCTCTCCTGAGACCATACGTATCCAGACAGCCTCCAGCTATGGTTGTTTTGCCTTTCTGACCCTCTGTCCTTGGCTGTTCCTGGGGAATCTGTGCTGAAAATCTACAATAGCAAAGCCCCTGGCTTAGATGCATGGTCGTTGCAAGCAAATACAACGCTGGAGCGGTCACCACCGTGCCAATCTACACTCATGTATATACACCCAGCAAAGCCCGATGGATTTCCTTTCATTGTACATAGTTGTAAACTATTTCTCTGTTGGTTTCTTTTAATATATAAATCCTGCTATGATGTAAACCCATCCCATGCTGGAAGACTGTAAAGCGTTAGTGGATGTGTTAGAGCAGTGGTAAATGTAGCAGAGCAACCCTCCCTCTGGTCCTCGGCTCCCAGCACGGCGGTCGGATGCTGCCCCATCGGCTCCTGCCCAAGGCACGGCCGGACAGGGGCTGAGCTCCCTGCAGCACGCCTGGGACGGCTCAGCGGCAGCCAGAGCGGGGGCTCTGCCGGCGGCGCTGTGCCGCAGGGCTGGCGGAGGGTACTTCTCCGGTCAATAATGTCTTTAATTCCCTCTCTTCCCTATCCCAACACCTCCATTTCCCCCATCCCCTTTTAAGGTACTTGGGTCTCCTGCCACCCCTCAGACGTACCGCAGGCACGGGCACGGTGCCGTGTAACCTCAGCCCCAGTGAGGGCACGGAGGCGGCAGCTCTGGCCATCCTCCCTGCAGGTCGCGTCCCCCCTTGCAAACTGACAGACGGCTGCTAATTAGCACAAACCTCGGTGCGACACGTGCTCTCTCCGGCTGTGTCAGCGCGGTGGGACCACGAAGGCCAGAAGGGAGGGGAGGGCAGGTTCCCCGGGACAGACACTGTGCCACTGCAGAGCGGCTCTGGAGGAGGAGGATGGCAGGGCGCTTGAGCTTTACCACCCTGAACTGCTAATTGCCGTCGCCGGTTCGTTGCTGGGTTTTGTCCTCTGCCCACGCAGAGAAGCAAAGGCCCAGAGAGCGAGAAGGGGTGACTACAGGGTGCTGGCAACGCCACGCCAGGTCCCTGGCTGGAGCCCACCATCAGCACAGCGGCTCCGACAGCCGAGCAAACCGTCACAACGCCGTCTGTCCCAGCGCCCGCCGCGCACAAGGAGTAGCTACTAAATTCACGCCATTGCTCCCCGGGCACCGGCTGTCCCACACGGACGAGCCCTCGCCCTTTCGCAGCACTGTGTATTCCTCTCCCCTCCCACGCTCGGACACGCTGATAAAGGTTTCCCCCTTCTCCTGTTACCACCCCACCACATATACACCCTGAGAAGTTACCACAGAAGGTTTTCTTTGTATAGAATATTTATTTTGAAGCTCTATTTTAATAGTATTTATTTTAGAAAGTCTACTATTGTAAGAGTTCTTCTGTTTGTGAAGAAAAACAAGTACTGATGAATGTACTGATCTAGAAATTATATATATATATAAATATATATTGTTAAATATATAAATGGCTGTTGTGGTTTTTTAAAAAAAAATCCCAAAGAATGTTTGTAGCAATTATTCTAAAAACACAAGCAGAGAGTAGCCCAGAATTGGCTCTTTGATACCACACACAGCAGGAGCGATCCAGGGAGTCGAGAGCCCGAGGGGGATAACTCATAATACAGACGGCACGCTGGGCCCGGGACACCGGCACGTGGGTGCAGGCACCCCTCACCCGAACGGGAATCGCAGACCCCGACACGCACCACTGATGGCCGTGAGACGTGCTGTGTGGCTGCTGCCCCTTCCGCCAGCTCCGCGCGGGAAAGCCGGGGCAGAGCTTCCCGGGGGAAGGGGCAGCCCGAGCCCCCGGCGTGGTGGGGAGCTCCCGCGTTGGCAGCCAGAGCGAGGGCAGCCCCAAAGGCGTGCGGCCCCTCGCCGGGACGCTCTCCAGCCCTGTCTCATTCCGGCTGAGGAACTGGGGCGATGCCGGGGTTGTTCTGCCCTACGGCCTGGCTCATCGGCATGCACATCCTTTAAATATCCCGCAACTCCCCTGCAGCGGGGAAGAGCCAGCTCCTCGGTGAGAATACCCTACTCTGTCCACTTGTAGGAGCAATTCTCTCCTCCTTTCTGCCTCTAAAATATGCCAGGGAGACTTCCACTGAAGTCAGACTACTCCTACCACAGGGCTAGAGCTTGTAGTATGAAAATTTGGCTGGAGATTAGAGAAAAAAAAACCATAACCACAAACCCACTGCCGGTGGTACCTGCCACACAGGGATTTTGCAGAGACACGTGTCCCGCAGAGCCTCCCTCCTCATTTCGGACCCGCTCCCTGCTGTCGTGCTCCCCGTTCCTAGGAGCACAGCCTGTGCCTCTTGTACAGCCCGCCGTTAGCGATGGGGTCTGCTGGAACACCGCAGCCGTGCCGGCGGGGTGCGCAGGGGCAGGCTGCGTGCGACGGGGATGGAGGTCAGAGGAAAAGGCTAGGAGGGCTCTCCCTCCCATCGCCGCCTCTTGCGCTCATCCAGACGTTAATAACACAGTAAGTACGTGGCCTCAGGTGTCATTTTTGTAACTCCTCAGTCTCCAGGACAGGAGGGGAGTTCCAGGCTTGACTCTGTTTGCACACATTTCAGCTGCCTGCACAGCGCTCTGTGGGGCTCCACGTCCCACAGCGGCGCATCTCCCCTCTTGCCCCCCTCCCACGCCTGCCACCCCCAGGCACCCATGACCAGGGGTACCACTGCACGTGGGGAGCTGGAGGGGACTGAGGACCCCCTCCTCGTTTCCCCAAGTCATTAGAAACTCTTCCCGGTATCAGCTCCCCTCAGCTGCAGCCACCACCCAAACTCCTCCTGGGGCTGGGCAACGCGGGGCGGGGTGTGAATCCCAGCCCCACCGACCGGCGGCGCACGGCGTGGGAAGCAGCAGCGGGCACCGCGCACACAGTGCACCGAGGACAACACCGAGTCGCTCACGTGCAAACGCAAGCGGCCGCCCGCTTACAGCCGCCTCGCCAAAGAGCGGGGCATCATCTCCTTCAGAGTCATTTATTTTCAGTGGGAGCTGCTCCCACAGCGTGATTTACCCGGGCGGGGCTGTGCGGCCGATCCAGCAACAGGCACCACCAGGGCCCTGGCTGGATTCAGAGCACCCATAGCTCCCATCCACCGGCACGCACCACCCTGCCTCCTCCCAGCTTCGCCTGCTGCCTCGTGTGTCACCAGCATCACAGTAGGCTGCTAAAAATAGATTATCCAGGTTGTTTTTCACCATTGCTGTTATTTCTTTGCACGCGCTGTGGAGCTATGACTCATGAAAAGCCATGCCATGTTTTGTGTCATCCGCACAGGTAACCCGAGTGCTTTACCTGGCCTGAAATAATACTATAGAAACAATAATGTTGAGTTAGTCACTGGATCAGATACCGAGACAATAACCACACCGTACAGATCATGACATCTGGTGCCAAAAAATTTGCAATAAGGAAAAGATGCTGAATTTGTTATGCTGGTCGTGGGGCGGTTGTTTTTTTTAAAAAACAAACAGACTGAGCCAGGATGTATAAATTTAAATCAGAGTTTGGCAACACTGACCGATGTCTTGCACATAAAGCTTTAGAAACATCAACTCGGTGTTCGCGTCTCCCTGCTGGAAGCAAACCAGAGCGCTCTTGGTGATTTGACTAATAGATGTTAAAGTAATACTTTTGCAATCGGAATTATCACCTGTTCAAAATCATTTTTTACACCATTTTCAATAATTGACCATTGAAGGAAACCAATTCCAACACCACAAGCACAGGTTATAAGATGGCAAAGAGATACAGAGCTAAAAGCACACCAGACTTCCCAGTTCACTATGGGGTCCAAAGCACACGCAGCTCTTGGAGGTCAGACCGGGAAGGGAAGGTCCAGTGACTCAAAGCATCCAAAATACCCAGTAAGCAACGCAATAATTCTGAGTGAATGAGTTGAAACTTACAGAAATGAGATAAAAAGCTAACTTTGAAACTTCCTTTAAAACTATTTTGCTAAAATATGTACTTAATACATTTTTGCAAGGGGTTAAAGAAGCACCCTTGGAGAGATGTGAGATTTGTCAGCGTGGCCAGCAGTGGAAGGAGGGGATGGGGAGACCAGACAGGCAACGTTGGGCAAAAGTAGCATCCAATGGTGATAATATGGCTTCATACCACAGACTGAACAAAGCCCTGAAGACGGGGCTCTGTACTCCCTGGCAGCTCGGGGGTGGGGCTCTTGGGCTGGGGAGCGGGATGCATTCTTCCACTGCGAGACGCCTCTGCAAGAGCGAGGGGAACAATAGCCACGATGTGATCCAGGAAAAGGCAGCAACTGCAGCAGGCATTGCATGCCCAGCTCAGAAACTGGGGCTCAGGCAGTGCAGGGCTTGCTCAGCATCCTGTGTGGTGGACCCAGCAGGATCTGGCCCATATACACAACGCCGCTGGCTTTCAGCTCCGAGACCAAGGCAGAACCCGTCCCCCACGGGCGACTTGTCTGGGGCTGTAACACCAACCTGCCCAAGCTTCTGCAGGAATGGATTTTTTTTAATTCTTCACAATTATACAAGTGTTTTCCCACCATGTGTACACACACCAGCAGGTACACAGATACGCACGCCCACACACGCGGAGACAGAGTGGGATTATTTGGTGCCGTTCCCCTTAGTGAGCACCTCTGCTCTGTTTACATGGAAACTGGATAAGGGATTCAAGGTCTGGTCTGTCTTTAAAAAAAATATAAACTAATAAAAGTCAGCAGATCCACATCCATGATGCTGCTGCTGATCCAGGAGCTTTTATTTCATTTCTTGAATTTCCAGGAGTGACGCTGGGGCAGGCATGGCAGGCACGAGCCCAGCTGCGGCACGGGAGGGCTGCTCTGCTCCCACACAGGTACCACCTCCCCAGCACTTCTTTCCCAGTAATAAACACGTTCTGTCACCAGGCTTACACGCCAGCAGTATGTGAACGGGCACGATGGCAGCTGTGCCAGGAGGGAGAGCCCCGTGCCCCGGCTGGGCGAGGAGCTGGCTCCTCGCAGGGGATCCGCAGACCGACGCATGTCACCCGCGGATGACGTTCGGCCTTTTGTGAGCGGCAGACAAATGGCCAGGATAAAGATAAATTGCCTTCGCATTTTGTTTTACTTCCTAATGACAATAACCTCATGTGTGAGACTGAATCACCCAGCTGCCCGCTCCAACCCCTGCCGAGCGCTGTAAAACTTTAGGGATCTCCTCAAAGGACCAAGAATGACCACAACCCTTCAGAGGGCATCCGTGCTCCCACACAAAGCGAATGCTTCCTCTTCAGGGAAATGAGGAGATGGTTACAAAGGTCAAGGCGAAGCCTTTCAGCAGGGACAGGCGGGTCGCACCCCTCCTCTCGCATCCCATCCAGCCTGGGGCTCAGCCTCGACACTGCAGGGAGGACAGGCACGGAGCCACCTGTGCCCTGAACAGACCCCAGGGGCCCGAGTCAGACCCTGGATTTTGAGGCAGAAGAGGGGTGAAGGGGGTTCACAGAAGGTGCTGGTCACGCCTGGGCCACTGGACCCTGTTGTGACCCTGGGAAAAGCAGCCCTGGGCAGCCCGAGGATTCTGCTGCTTGCTCAGAAGTTGTTATGGCAGGTTAAAAAACAACCCAGCAAGCTGCGAAATAGCAGTCAAAGGCATGAGTCAAGGAGATACTCTTCCTAAGATTTTTTTTTTTTTAAATAAAACAAACCAAACCACAATCCTTTGGGTCTCCCTGGTGTCAGGACAGCTGCATCTGTTTCACACGGGCTCAACAGTCACCCAGCAGCACTGGACAGAACGGTGGCTCAGGGCTCGCAGCCCACCCCCTCCACAGCAACCCCCACTGCCTATTAAACCCAGAAAATAGCAAAGGAGTCAGTGCAGAGTTTCTGAACCAAGCAGCCAGGATTTCGAGTCTCTAAGGTTTCTGTCCGCTTCCACCAGACCGTCGCCCCACCAGCCTGCGCAGGCAGTGGGGCAGCATCCCTGGGGTGCAGCCCCAGCGAGGGGCCAGCATCTCCCACTCCCTTCCCAGCCCGCCTGGGCTCTACCAACCCAAGTGGCGTTGGTGCTCCCAAGCACAAAGGCCCAGGAATTTCTTAACAGAGAGTATTAAATAATTTACCTATCTGTATACCTAAATAGCGGGGAGACTGGAATGTGTGCTACCCATTTGCTCCATAGTGCTGCAGCTTTCATGGACGGTTTTCTCCCTTTACAACAGGGAATAAATAGAAATCTATGCATGAGAAAATTCCTATGAATAAATCATAAAACCGAGTTCAGCTCGACGCCAGGTATGTTTGTGATTATGTGATGTAATTATGTAACTGGGTTTTCCTAATCAGAAACACGATATTCTTGGAGCATGAAACTGGGACGTGCTGCACCACGTCCCTTCGCTCCCATTACCGCAGTGGAGCATCCGACCGTGCGCAGAGCAGCAAAATCCAGCACTAAGAAATGTCCTGCTCTGAGCTGGGAAGGAAACGGTTCGCGTTGCCTCTTCAGTGGAGCTCTCTTGCCCAAAGACATGGCAAAGCATGAATATATGAATATATGCTTTTCATGAAGACTGAGCATAGATTTTCCGCTTTAGAGCCTCCAGGGTTCTAAACAGGGGTCTGTGGTCTAAAGTGCCCAGGGGCCCCGCCAAACCCAAATTTTTACCATCTCTCATGTTCGAGGACAAGGAGTTACGGTTCTGTTTCACTGGCTGCCCTGTTCCTCCGCAGCAGCCTCACCACGCTGCTGCACATTCGCTTCACGGCTGGCACGAACCAGCTCTCCTGATATTCCTGTAAATAATCCTTACAAAGACAACTATCAAATTTATTTTTTTCCTTTACGCAGGTGTCTGTATCCACTGCTGAGTAAACCCCAACCGTATTTCTGAGTGACTGAAGCACAGCAAAGGACTTGCTCCTAGCCAAGTGGGATTCAGTGATTCAGTGGATTATAGATAGGAGAAATCCCAGCTCACCAGCACAGAGGTGGGGATGTAAAATAAGGCCGGGGAGTGCTTCACTGAGGTCTGGAGATAAAAAAAAAAAAAAAAAAAAAAAAGAAGAAGAAGAATTGGAAAGACCCCATGCTGCTGGGAAGTGCCAGGCTTTTCTGCTGGTCCCAAAGAAGTGAGTGGAAAATGTGGGTTAGGGCTCCAGCGAGGCAGCAATATATCTTAACGATCCCTCGGCCGGCTCCTTTTCAGGGTTAGCCTGGCTCAACGCTGTAAACTGCAGAGGAAGCACGGAATGACAAACAATTGTAGGAACCTGAAAAACCAAGTTCCTCTGGATTTCATGGGAAGTGCGATTTTAAATACTCCGACCTGTCTGTCTGAGGGGAAGTGGGCAATAAATAGCAGCCTGGTTGTTATCAAGAGGATGTGAGCTATTTATAAAAAATTCTTGGGCTTTTTGAACTCTGTTTAAAGAGGCAATATCCTTCACTTGGGTAATTGGGGGACTAAAATGCTAAAGCAAACAAGATTACTCAGCCACCTTGGGAAAGTTTAGTGCTTACTTGTGTGTTTCTGAAATGTCGAGCATATTTAAACAGCTGTGCTGTTATTGTCCCCAAATCCAGGGGAGAGCAAGAAAAGGTCTTTCAGACCAACGCATGCACCGGGATACACCAACAACCAAGAGCTGCTCCTAACACACAGGGATCCGACTGTTGCGGCTCAGCGACTCCAACTGCTGACAGCGATGTCACTTAATTAAATAATATCTTGTATCAATGAAATGCCTCATCTGAAAAGGGACTTCTACCTGCCTTGTAACGCTCTGGCTTCCCAGCAGAATTAAACTATCTCCAGCTCTAAGACAAAGTGCGGGTATCAACACATGAACATCGCAGTAGTAGAAGAGGAGGAGATTTTGGTGGGAGGGCAAGGGGAAAGGGAACAGGCACCTCTGGGAGGCAGGACGCACTCGACAACACAAACAATGCAAAGTGATAAAGACCTACGTGCTCAAGGGAAACATCCCTTCCCTCTGACAAAGACTTAGAATTATTTTTAAACAAATCAGGAACCTCTGCCACATTTGCTGGGACAACCACCTCCCCATCAAGCCTCCATCAATGCGAAGATGCCCTCAACCTTCTGGTGCTTTCAGAGGAACCAGGGCTGAGAGCCCACAGCGCAGTGCCGAGAGCCACAACAGGGCACCGCCACCATGGGAGGAGGGATGGTTAAATGCCCAGGTCACACTGGCCATGGTGCCCTTAACCTCCCAGAACCATGAGAAAGACCAAGGCGTGATGGTTTAGGGTTCTTCAACTGGGGAGCTTTGAGTGCAAGCCTCCGAGCTGCTCCGATTCATGAAATCCTGACCCCCTTGGTGCAAAACATCGGCTGACACATGCCAGGGAGACATCCCTCCCGCTCCTTCTCACTGTCCCATGATCCACGTGTCAGGATGTGGCACCAAACGGAGCCCTCGAGGCTTTCCACAGGCTGCTTTTTTTATTTTTCTGAGCCCAGCCGTCAGGCAGACAGCATTGCTCCTGTGTGGGAACCCCACACACAGTGTCCTGACAAAATGATGGCATCGTCTAAAATACACAAACATGCTCAAAAGAAGGAAAACCATGAAATTAAGGATAACAAACAACAAAGAGAAACTCATACACAGAATCTGTTAGTGTTTATGAGTCACTAAGGCCTTCCTGTCTCCTCTTATAAATTGTGGGAATCCGCTGCGGTCCATCCTCTCCTTGAAAACCACCGAGGTGCTATTTTCCTCACAGCGCCAGCGCCCGGGGCGGGGGGAACCGCTGCACAAATGAAAGATTTTTTTTCTTTTTATTTGTCTTTTCTCTTCAAAGTAGGAAACCAAATCTGAGGAGCAAATGCTGCGAGGCGCGTAAACAGAGGCGACTGCAGAAGCCTTCAAGATGAGATCACCAAGCGCCTTGGCCGGGCGCTGTTTTCCAACGGCGGAGGGCTTAACAATGGAATGGATGGGAAATGCCAGGAAAAGTTAAAGAGCTTTGGACAGGAGGTCTTTGTAAAAGCTCATTCTCTAATATTAACAAACAACTTCTCCCCATCCTCCTTCCTTACTCCCTTCAGCAAATGAGGGTTTTCTTTCTTAATTTTTTTTTTTGTCTTAGCATTTTTAACCTCTCCCAGCACGCCCATTCTGCTCCATCCAGGGTGTCCCACCATGCTGGGATGGTGGGACACCAACCGCTACATCGTGTCTCTTGCACCACCACCGTCACCCCGAGTGATGCTCTGACTTCAGAGCCAAGGTTTCCCCTCCAGGTTGCTGGTGGGTTTACAGGATGGCGCAGTCCCTCCCCCCTGGCAGGACAGATGCTGCTCAAGCACCCAGAAACTCCCAGGAGCAAAGACCATCACCCCCTGGTCATGCAGAGCCCGTGGAAAAGCCTTCTTTAATGCAGGGGAAGGATGCTCAGCCCGTGCTTCCTGGCTAAAACTGGAATACACAAACTAGAAGCAGGAACGGTAAGCTTTTTGGGATTTTTATGTGAAAGCCTCATGCAACAGAGGATCTCAGATGGCTTCAAGAGAAGCCACCCAGAGTCACTCAAACCAGGGCCAGCCTTGAACAGCTCATCCAAGCTGCAAGTAAAACACTGGCTAAACACATCTGCATATTTAGAGACTCTGAGTACCAACTTTGTGTGTAGACATAAAAATACAACTAAGGATTGGAAGATGCTCTAAAACGGCACTTGAGAGCAGAACGCAGTACCCAGCCTTCGGGAGAGCGGTACGTAGCCCTACACAGCGCCTCGACACGCCAGCGCCTCGCACTACCGAAAGCTCAAGGGAAACTCAATCATGGGTTTACTGCCAAAATTCCCTCCTTGCCTTTTCCTGGGGAAACACCACTGACTGGTTACGTAGTTTCTAGAGCTTTAATGGAATGGCAGAGCGCAGCAGGAGCTGTGTCCTCAGCCTGGAGCACGTCCCGTGAGTCAGGAGCTCTCAGCAGCTCACCTCCACTGAAACTTCTGTTCAGTTCACATGATTCCTTCTGTCAGTTCACAAAATGTTTTTCCTGCTCCCTCTGGATTTCTTGGTTTCCACACCACAAGCGTTGGAAATAAAATTATTGTAATAACGATTATGCTTCAACAAAAAGGCTACCCCCAAAATTACATACTTTGGAAGAAACAAGGGAGGTATAAACCCTGAAAGGTCAACCATAAGTGTTATAATTTTATGTTTGCACTAACTGGAGGACACGCTTCAGCAGCCCCTTTCATCACCAATAGCATCTCCCTCACCTCCCTGCTGGAGGAGCCCGGGGAAGCAGTGGCAGGGAGAGGCAGGGACCCCACTGCCGACGAGGATGAGAGCACCAACAAAAAAAATTAATATATATTTCAGTACTAACGGTGTGAGATATGGAGTGGAACAAAAAGAGGATTTTCACAGCTATTGTGTACCAGTGCAGATGGCTGCAGAAGGAGCAGAGCATCTTGTGGGCACCGAGCCCGCTGCACCCACAGCAAGGACAGTGCCTCGTGCAAAGGGTGCCTGGAGCTGAATTCTCATTCAGACTGAATCATTCAGAAAATTGTACTCTTTATGTCAAGAAAACCTCTTTCACTCATACGTGCCCTGTAAAAATCTGTACCGCGGCTCGAGAGCTCCCGGGTGGGTACAACTTACTGCAGAAACAGCCTGAGCCCCCAGCCTGCTGCCCAACAGCGCGAGCAGTGCTGCAGCTCCAGGCGCGGTGGCAGAGCCAGCAGCGCCACCTGAAACGTTCACCTTCCATAGACCGTCAGTGATTGGGAAACGTTACAGAAACCTCTCCATTTCCTCAGCATTATTTGAGAGGTATTTAAAATTTCCAGCACCTACAACAAGTTACAGTCTCAAGGTGTTGTAACAGGCGTGTTCTTTCAATATCAGTTGTTTCGACATGACAATTGAGAATAGGGCCAGGGAGCCCAATCCTGTAACCCCCCAACAACCCGAACTGCCACCCATGGGATCAGTGCAACCCACATCTGTGGGGAGCTGCCACGGTCATGAACCCCATCGCCAGCCACGAGCAGCAGATGTGGGCGCAGGCACCCCCAGCACCGAGCATCAGTCTCACCAGCAGCTCCCGCCACCTCCACCTACTTCTAAGCTGTGGAAACACAGTAATTTCCTTTTCTGTCTCTCAGGCAGAGGCAGGGGAGCTGAAGCACTATTCACACACAAAGCAACCCTCCTCCTCCTCTTCTCCTAGCTTTTATTTGTTTTTTTCCTAGAATCACAGAATCTCCCGAGCTGGCAGGGCCCCCCCAGGCCCACCAGCCCAACCCCTGGCCCCACACAGGCCCAGCCCCATCACAGCAGATGACTGAGAGCGTTGGCCAGATGCTGCTTGAACTCAGCCCAGCTTGGGGCGGTGACCACTGCCCTGGGGAGCCTGTGCCAGGGCCCCACCACCCTCTGGGGGAAGAACCTTCTCCTGATCCCCACCCTAACCCTCCCCTGGGGCAGCTCCAGGCCGTTCCCTGGGGTTCTGTCGCTGGGCCCCAGAGGGAGGAGATCAGCGCCCCCTCCCTCCGCNGCCCAAACCTGCCCCCAGCACTCGAGGTGAGGCTGCCCCAGCGCAGGGCAGAGTGGGACCATCCCGTCCCTGGCCCGGCTGGCAATGCCGGGCTTGGTGCCCCCCAGGACACGGTTGCCCTTCCTGGCAGCCTGGGCACACTGTTGGCTCATGGTCAACTTGCTGTCACCCAAGACCCTCCCAGTCCCTCCCAGCACGGTTGCTCTCCAGCATCTCCCCCCCAGTACAGCCAGGGCTGCCCCTGCCCTGGGCAGGATCCGGCACTTGCCCTTGTTAAAACCTCCTGCGGTTGGTGACTGCCCAGGCCTCTGATCTGCCCAGGTCTCTCTGCAAGGCCTCTCCGCCCTTGATGGAGTCAACAGCTCCTCCCAATTTGGTGTCATCTGCAGACTTGCTCACAACACCTTCTAGTCCCACATCCAGGTCACTTATGAAAACATTAAAAAGAACTGGCCCTAAAATGGAGCCCTGGGGCACCCCACTAGTGACTGGTCGCCAGTCCCATGTAACCCCATTTACCAGAACTCCTTTTTCATACAAAGTTGATCACGCATTAGTCCCACACCCCAAAAGTGCAAGGAAACGCCCACCTGAAAACGCATCTCCTGCTTCCTCGGCAAGGGAGAGGGCAACATCACCCACGTGATGCAGACACAAGGGTGCCATTACTGGAGACCCTCCTTTGGGGCATCGAGCTTGTGCTGTTTTCCTCGTTGCTGGGCCAGCCTGAAATCAAAGCCATGCCCGCAGACCCAGATTTATATATAACGCAGTGGAAGAAAACCCTGGTGTGGGTCCCCTGGGACCTGCTCGCGTCTCAAAGCCCCTCTCACACACGGCATAGACACATCCCAATTTCAGTACCTCCGTAACACAGAGCATGTGGTGGGCACTGGGAAAGGCAGGGCTGACACAGAGCATGAATAAAACAATAGGTGCCACTCCGCACCCTGAGGGCTTCCTCATACCGGGACTTAATTTCCCCGAAAAACGAAGAACAATTCCCTGCATCATGTATTGATGGGTCTTGGGTTTGGTCCCCAGTACGAACACACACACACAATTTTTTCTTTTACATTTTTGCATGATGACTTCCATGACAAGCCTAATAAAAGCCTAGACAAATAACCCAAAACACACAAAAATGTAATACTGTTTCATATTAACTTCCAAAGCACTTCACTGGCCGTAGGAAGAAGCTGCATTAAAACATCAGAACAAAAAATTGACCGTGTATGGAAAAAACATATACGTAAAAACACCCACTTAAAGATCATCCACTGTTGCAGAACTAACAACGAGCAAACGCGTCGTGGCGGGCAGAGCTGCTCCTGGGGCACCTTTGTGCAGGGGTGGACAAAGGATCTGGACACACAGCCTCAGGCAGCTGCAACTCTGCTGCACTCCGCAGAGCCCATGGGCACAGAATATTTAGTGGGAAAAAAGGAAAAAAAAAAATCCCCCTTGCTCATCTGTCCCGAGCCCTGCTTCGCCCAGAGCCCTCCTTTGGCCAGAGCATTCGCGCTCTTGGGACACCTCCGCTTTGCTCGGCTGCTGGTGGCAGCTGGAAG
Source organism: Psophia crepitans (assembly GCA_013399095.1). Classification (NCBI taxonomy): domain Eukaryota; kingdom Metazoa; phylum Chordata; class Aves; order Gruiformes; family Psophiidae; genus Psophia; species Psophia crepitans. The sequence goes on from VWZZ01000502.1 coordinate 976,853, forward strand.
GTCGCACTGCAGAGCCCGAGCGGGTCCGGGGGATGCTCTGGGGAGCACACGGGGATGGAGGAGCCCTCATGGGATGTGGCACAGCAGCACCGCCACGCTGACAGCCTGCCCGGCCTGGGGAGAGCCTCCCGAGGGCCGTGCAGGGGTTGGGTGGGAAACACGCTCAGCCCCAGGGCAGGACGCAGCATCTGCATGTTGGGGGGATAACGTGGTGCTGGACGGGGTTGCTCTGCGTGGGCAGCTGCCAAGTGCCGCAGCTTCCACCCGGCCAGCTCAGCAGCTCTGAGATCTGCCCCTGCCTTCAAAACCCCACAGCACCACCCCACTGGTTGCCAGCAGCAAGGGGCAACAGCTGTAAAGCTTCCCCACACCAGAGTAGCGGCGTGGCCCCGGGGGGCAGGAGCCATCCCTGTTCCAGGGACAGCCCTCACGGGAGAATAACACCCGTCCCATGGGGGAGAGCGGAGCCATGGCAGAGTGAAAATCATCCAGCCTCAGCAGAGCAGAGAGGAGGTTCTGGAGAGGTTTTTCTTGGCAGGAGCCGATGGGGCTCTCGCTTCCTGCGGGGATGGCGCATCCCGTTTCATGTCCTGCCTCCCAGCCTCACTCGACTCCAGCCTGGCCAGCAGAGAACAGCCTCTACCCTCCAGCCACAGGGGCGTGCTGTCCAAAACCCCCCAAAACACTACCAAAAACCACCAGCAAAACATCACACTGTAACAGGGAAAACAAGCAACACGTGCTTTAAACCAGGATCTCTCTTCTATTCCCCCAGTTCCTCCAATAAATTTATCGTCTACCTGGGGCTCTTGTAGGATTTTTTGTTATCTAATGACCCTAATGGCTTTGGGGAATGGGCAGTAGAATTTTAAAAGTGTGTGGTCTATATCTACAGGAACAGCTTTGTACAGAAATGGGAAAAGCTCTCGGAGAAGCTGATAGCGGACTGAAAACAACCTTTTCCGACTCCGATTGTGCCAAGCAGCTGCAAGAAAGAAATACCAGCAGGAATGGAAAAACGTTCCCATTTGTTTTCCTAGGCCGCCTGCCATCACAGAGCCCCTGGAGCGGAGCGGGGGGCACAGCGAGACCCCCCCAACCCCCAGGTGTTTGCACAACTGCCTTGGTCAGGAGGTAAATGTTTACGGCACCGTGCTGCAACGCAGCAGGCAGCCGCTCGCAGCCTGGCCAGCCAAGGCAGGGGCAACCTGAGTGGGTAAGGGGAAACCGGCCCCCGCTTTGCAATGCAAAATCCAGTAGCTAAACTTTAAACCACTTCCTCTACCTCCTAACAATGCACAGAGGAATTTCCACAAATCCCAAGGCTGCCCTGACTTCCATTTCTAAACTTGGAAAAAGAAATACCAGGACATTCCTTTGTTGTTCCAGCTCACTCACTGTTTGATCTGGGGATTTTTCTCCAGCTGAGCCAATTAAAGAATCCCAATTTCCCCTGGAAAAAAGCACAAACTGGTAACAAACAATGTCCTTGCTGCTTTGATTTTTAACCAATTGTTTTTGTGTTGGATCAAAACCTGCTACCTCATTCTGGTCGGTGTGGTTCAACGCTTAAATAGTATTTTGGCCGGGGAGGAGAGAGTGATAGAGGCATTTAGGACTGCATTCCTGCCCTCTGGAAGGAAACGGTCTAGTGCTGCAGTTATTGAACTGCGGCTATTCTGGATCACAGAAGCAGCTTGAAAGAGGTTCCCCCCCAAACCACGGCCAGCCCCAGCCGGCTCCCAGTGCGGTCCTGCACCGGTTGCTGGGGCAGAAACTCCTCGAGGCTTACACACGCTCCTGGGGAACATTTCTGTTCTTTACTTTTATTCTCTGAGGGTTCACCCTTTTGTCTCCCTTTCCCAGCCGCTGTGCTGCCTGCCCTGACCCCCACCGCCCGGGGTCCTCCCTTGCTGCCCACTGAGGCCTCCCTCTCCCTGCCCGGCTCTCCACCTGCTCGCTGGGTTCCCCCTTGTATCCCCGGGCACGTTCTCTGCCTGCTCGTCCCCCAGCACTATCCCCTTCCCCAATGTCCCACAGCTCCTCTACCCACTGCCCGTGGGCAGCGTCCCGGCCGTCCCCTGCCCCACGTCCCCACGTCTCTGTGACTGTCTGCTGCAGGAGCTCTGGGCACCGGCAGACGGAGCTGGGAAGGAAAGCGGCCGCACTCAGCAAGGCAGCGGTCCCTGCTCGCCCCGCGGGGACACGGCAGCTCCCAGGCGGTGCACGACCAGCTCCCACGTGGCCCCAGCATTTGTATCCTCCACTGTCCCCAGGGGGGTCGGGGTGGGAAAGTGCCATCTCCTTGAACTTGCAAAGAATCTGTCAGTATAAATCACTGCGCTGAAAAACAAGACGCACACTCAGATGGAAAGCACGAGCCTTCAGTCTGCTCCAGAGAGCCAAGGGAGCTTTAGAAGCGCTGAGGATCAGCCCCGGGTGCCCAAGCTGAGCAGATGAACACCTTGCCTTGCAGTGAGTGTAGCTGCTCATCAGAAACTCTACAACCAAAAATATCCAAGCAGCCGCCTAACCACAAATAAATAGCGAGGCTAGCAGGATGGCTCTTGCCTCAAGAGTAAGGAAGCATCTATTCTTCTGCCAGGAAGAAAGAGAGACGTGAACCTTGAACTTGAGGAGGAAGGACCGGGTTCCTGTTGTTCAGCTGGAGTAATTAATTGCATATGTATCGAGAGGGGCCAAAAGGGGAAACACGTGCTGTTCGTGGAAAGCCAGCATGGAGCCAGGGCCACTGGCTGGCGGGACGGGGGCCACCGGCTGGCGGGACGGCCTCGGGGACAGCCATCAGAGTGGGGGCCTGAAAAGCATCACCGTGGCCTGAATCCAGCGGTGGGCCCCGTGTGGCTGGAACGAGCCGCTCAGTACTGGCCCAGTGCAGACAACGGACAGTAGTGTCCTCAACAGGCTGGAGCCCACGGAGACCATAAGAGAGAGACGCTGCAGCACAGCATCAGAGTGGTGTTGGGTATCATTAGTGAAATTTTCTTCTCATGATATGACAGAGCTGAAGCTCAGACTTCTGGTTTTTTCTTTTTTGCCTTTTTTTTTTTTTTGGTGGTATCTTATCATCCAAGAGCTCATTAGCCAGGAATTCCTCACGCTGTTTATTTTCCATTTGTCCATATGTTCCCCACAAACTCAGCCTAGTCTCTGTTTTAAGTTTATACTTAGAAGCAGTAATTGGAAGGGATGAACAAAGGCACGAAGGAAGGCAACACAAGCACAAACAAACTTACCAGATGTTTTGGATTCCTGCATTTCCCCAAGAAGCAGGATCCTTAATGTTTTGATCATGTCATCGCAGTACAGAGCAGTTGCAGTCCAGAATACAACTGGCTCCTCTCCTCTGACTGCTGGCCACAGAGACAGTAATTCAAGTCACCATGAGCAACCCAAATCTGCTCTTACCGCGAGAGAGCAAAACGCCGGGCCGTGCCTATTCAGTGTCAGTGCCTACGGGGGGGCTGTCCCAGGGATGGACTTGGCTTTCGACTTTGAAACTGCAGGACAAAACCAAACTCCTCAAGTCGTACAACCTGCTTGTGAGGCAGACCAAGAGCTCGCGTGGCCCCGCAAGCGCCGTGCTGAGCCTGACGCCACCACAAAGCCAGCGCTGGCTGCAGAACTGACCCCAGCCCAGCAACCCCCCTGCCCCTCTTCTAATTCTCCTGGCCACTGCCTGCCTGCCGGTTACCGGATCGTCATGCCTGCGTCCCCTGCGGTTTTGGAGGTGCTGTCACCTGCACCCCTCAGCCCCCCAGCACTATTAGTCAAACTGATGTCACCAAGAGACGAAGCTCCTGCCTTGGGGGCGAGGTGTTCCTCTGTGCCAGCCCAGGGAGCGATGCTGCGGGGGTGGCCCAGGGCTGGGGCAGGCTCTGCAGCGGGCTGAGCTGAGCTTTCCCAGCACACAGCCCTGCCGGGGGCACAGACACGGCCCAAGCTGCCCTCCTTGCATTTACCGTGCTTAAAATACACTTTATTGTTGGTTTATTTGCTGCTAGTGCAAACCCCTGTGACCAGGCTGATCTCTCAGTGTCCCACCGCCCGGGATGGAACACTGCGAGCTGGGGCACGGTCCCCTCCCCGGTTTTGTCCCGCTGCTCCTCCAGAGACGGTTCACCCAGCCAAGTCCATCTGCGTCGGGGGTTGGCATCCCCAGAGGCTGACACCGCTTTATCTTCCCAAGCGAAAGCAACTGCTTTAGTTCCGCAGGTGTGAAGTCTTTTGTGCGTTTTCTGACTCCAGCTCAAGAGTGCTTTAAGTTTTATGGCAATTTGAAATTGACTGAAACTTCACCAAAATAAACCAGTATTAATCTGAAACAGGGCTCTGCACTAGTTAAAAATAAGTTTGCTTGTAGATAAGGCCTTGTTGTTGAACACAGCTATTGCAAAACACTTGGGACAGCATTGAAATACTCTATGGAACGGAAAGAATTAAAAAAAAGAGAAAAGAAAAAGACGCTGGCAATTGTGCACGGCTGAGGAGCAGCAGGCGAGAGCTGCTGCACGGGGGGGACGGCATTTGCGCCATGGTTAGCGGTCCTCTCTCCCGTTCAGAACGCAGCAGTGAAAACAGGTCGTAAGATTGATGAGGGGAAAAACTGTGACCACAGCAAATAGAATGACTCATGCCCACTTGATGGTCTTAATTTCTAATCTGGAATAGTAATTTTCTGATGGACCAGATTAAAACTTTTTCTCCTCCTGCCGAGCCCCTAGCCCGTAGGGATGCAGCAGCCCACACGCAGGGCACCAGCCACCGCTGGGGTTTAACGCCCGGCCGGCGCCAGCCTCCGAACCGCCCGAGCTCTACCTCAGCCACGCACCAGGGAACACGGGCTGGGGCTGAGAGAAAGAAATGCCAGACAAAGCAAGCCCCCAGCCTGCCTGCCTTCTGCGGGGCTTCTGAAAGGCAACTGAGCCCTTCAAACACCACCGCTGCAGGCTCGCAGAAATCGACCGAATGCACGAAATTAATTACAGGGAGAACTCTAAAAGCAGACTAAGTAATGGAAATCATGTACTAAAGCACAGCTCACATCATGATCGGAAGGGGAACTTCCCAATTTGATTGCAGAAAGCAATTTACTTCAATTAGCAAGGGCATAAACAGAGCGCTTGCTTAATAGAAGTATTGCTTCTCCAAAGAAGCGAGCTCTCCTAATTGCACATCTCCTCTTGGCGCTTGCTGAACTTCCAAAGCCTGTTTGAAATAACCCTTTGGGTGTCAGTCGATCAGCCCTGCCTGCTGCGCACGCATCCTCAGCAGAGTAACAGGGCCATGGTCTTGTTGGGAGGTTTAAGTCGTGTCCCAGCAAGGAGGACACACATCAGGACCAAGAGAGGGATGAGGGGCAAAGGCAGCAGGCAGAGCCTTCTTCTGCCTCCTCCTCCTCCCGTCAGAGCTCTGCCCACACTGCTCTCGCCTGCTGTCAGCTGGCCCAGGCTCTGCTGTACATATGGATGAGGTCATTCCCAGTGGCTTTGGGAAGTTTGGGCTCATAAAGTGTTTCTTCATCCCTGTTTCCAGCTGGAGAGTTTGGGGTAATAGATCCGGACAGTCTGATAAAAGCCTTTCTGCAAAACCGGCAGTGAGGCTGGTCCAAAGGACAAGGGGCCGTGGTACCCACTACCTCCCGCTCTCCATCTGCCCTGCGCCAGAGCCCAGCACTGGATTTGTCCCGAGTGCTTTGGAGCTGCTTTATGTCCTTTGAGCTGCAGATCGAGAGGGCAGTAAAATTCCTCCAAGAATTTTACTTTTGCTCCAAACTAAAGCTAGCAAGAGAGGACACCAACACGAATGCCCGTGCAAACTGCGGGAGTTAAGCACAAGCAGCTCATCCAGAAGCTCAGGTACAACACTCTGCATCCCACACCACAGGAAAACCATTCCCTAGGAACCATTTAAAAATCTAAATTCCCACCCATGCCGAGCAACAGTCCCTCTCAGACAGAGCAGCCCCCACCCCAGGCGCTTGCTGACACCCTGCCAAACCACCCCGGGGTCGGGAAACAGCACGGAGACCCCGTCCGCTCCACCCCGATGCTCTGTGAGTCCTGGGCTAAGGCAACGGGGACTGTCCCTGCCTCGCTGTGCCAGCACCTCTGCTTGTGCCTCGGCTCCTCACCCTGGGGAACAGCGATGGTTCAGTTTACCTGAACCTGCTTCTCAGTTCCCTGATGAAAACGCTGTACTATAACAGACAAAATCATTTTACTTAATCAGGAGTATTCAGGTCCGAACTCACGCCACCCAGCCACGATGGAGCAGAGAAAGGGATTTTCACAAAGGCCCCAGGGTGCAGCTCAGAGCTGCAGGCACCAGCTCGCACACCCGGCTGGAAATCACGGACCCGTCATTGCACCGACGCAGCCAGCTCTCTCCCACCCCGGGCACTCGCAAGGCGCTGCAGCATCTGCAGCCCCACTTTTCTCAAACCCTAGCCCTAAAGCCAAGCCTAATTAGCCAAGACAGCTGCTTGTATGAACCAGACATTTAGGTCCCTCCGCATCGGTGTGCTCACCTCCACCCAGCTCGGCAGGTTTGGCAAAGCCAGGCAGGTCTGCAGCCTCCACCGCCGGGCCCCAGCCCGTCACCTCGCATGGGGACGTGGAGATACCTGAAAAACAAAGAATTAGTGAAAACACTGGTACATGCTTCAGCAACGAAGCGGAGCAACAGCAGGTTGTGAGGAGCCGCAGCTCCACTCTGGTAGCCCAAACCAAGCACTGGGCAGTGCGAGATCCCAGTTCCCATCTCTCCTCTGGCACCTGGAAGAGGATTTACCCTTCCAGGCTCTGCGGTCGCCCAGCCTGGTCCTGCATCCAAGGGCTAGTCTGAGGAGAGACCAGCCCCGGCTGCAACCCAGAGCGCTGGCATGGAGAGCTCCCCGCCAAACTCCGGAGAACCAGCTCACGCCTACGTGGGCTAAATATTCCAAAGCGAACCCCAGCTCTATCACCGTTGCTGCAGTCGCTGTCCTTTATATTTCAACCTACAGCTATTTCAGTGGTTTGAATTCACTTTCGGGGGGTTTAAAACATCATCTTGTCACAGCCACGCTCTGCATTACTCTTCACATTACCTGCAGACTTCAACCAACGTTTAGATTTGCTGGTGGGCTGGGTTCTTCAGGGTTTTGGTTTCGAGGTTTGTTGCAAAGTCAGGCTCAGGGCTTTGGTTAGAGTTAAGTGAACCTGGTTTTGCTGCCCCACAGGGTGCTGCCACCAGCCTCTCCCCCAGCAGTAACCCAGCCCCACCAACAGCTTCACCACACAAAGCAGCTCCACAGAGGGGCAAATCCCAGCAGTGCTCCATGAGGGCAGTAAAATAAAGCAGCAACCCTCATCCCAATAAGGGGCACACCCCCAGCACACGATGGTGCCGCTGCAGGCTCCAACCTGTCCAGGGGCCCCAGAGCCAGGCTGGGGCATAGGGGAGCTGGCTGGTCTCCAGGCAGGGCTTCCCATTACCTGCTGCAGGCACAGAAGCCCCAAAGCAATGAGCACCCAGGCACGGCTGGGGCTTTTGGGTGCTCCCGCCCTGGGCACAGCTGCGGAAGGGAGTCGGCAGCGATCGCAGCTGTGTTGCAGCCTCCCACGGGGCCGGGCGGCTGCAGCCGGAGCTGCTGCCCAGGGAGCGCGGCAGGGCTCGGCTGGGGCGACTGCAGCACCGCGTTCCAGCCGTGGCACTGCCCGGCCTCGTCCAGCACCCTGCAGCGTGGCAATGCCCTGCACAGCACCCTGCAGCATGGCGTGGCCCTGCACAGCACCCTGCACCACTGCAGAGTCTCCCATGGCACTGCATGGCATGGCACGGTGCAGCAACATTTGGCAGCACCGCTCTTCCCTTTCTTTCGACTGCTCCGTGCACCCGTGAGAAGCGGCAAAGCCAGTGGCAGGAGCCACGTCTGCGGTCACAGCGGTGCCCAGCAGCCCCGGCCCTGGCGCCGCAGCACACCGTGCTCTTTGTGCTGCTGCAGCCTCTCTGCCGGTGGCAGCGGGAGGGCGGCCTCAGTGTCTCCATCCCGACACCCGCTGCAGCACGGCAGGTTTTGGGGCAGGACGATGCTGCACGGGGGAGCCACATGCCACAGCCCTGCCCGAGCAGCCGGGCCTTGCCCCCAGCCCAGGACCTTGTGTTTCCATCCCGGGCAGGAGCGTGTTTGGTGAACAGCCTGGGGCAGCCCCCGCTTTCAGCCGCACGGCAGAGCCTGGCTCCGCACAGAACGTGCACCCTGCAGCCCGAGCCCAGGGCACAGTGCAGGAACTCATCCCAGGGCCCTCTAACCGAGCCAGCACAACCCGTGTGTGTAGGGGGTTGGCAGAGAGAACAGCAGTGACAAAAACATTAAAACGATGCAATCTGTAGGTAAAAGCTACCGGCGGCATCGCAGCGAGGACAGGCAGACCTGCAGCGGGGGCGGACCAGTGCTCGACTGTTGCACATCTGCAACCCCTTTTCTTTTTTTTCCCCTCTCCCAGATCACTTTAAAGGTCCAGATTAGGGCATAATTAGAAAAGCAGTTAAAGTGGCGGCCTGGCGAGGGCAGTGACCTTCAGCGGTGGCAGGAAGCAGCAGCGGTGGGTGGGCTGGAGGTGCAGCCCCGCACCCCCTCTGCGCACAGCGCCCAACAGGCACCCAGGAATTGGCACTCAATTGCAAACCCTCCTTCTCCAACACCCAACGCAGCTTCGGTCTCTCCATCTGCCCAAAGAGAACAGGCATCTTGGCAAAATAGCTGTGCTGAGCGGTGCTGAGCACCCGCCCCATCCCTGTCCCACACACCGCACTGGCGCTGCTCGCTCATGCACGAGATGCCCCATCCTCTCTCCATCGCCCAGGCGGGCAGCACCGGCTCCGACCCATTGCAGGGGCCAGGGACTGCCCCGCCGTCACTCGTCCCCTGGCACGGACACTTGGCCATCGAACCGTCCCCATCCGCCCCGCGCAGGGGCCGGGCGCCGCGCCCCTCGGCTGTCGGACCCGCTGGAGCGTGTGTTTCCACGCAGGGCTGTTTGCGGCCGCCGCGCTCCCTTATCACCGCCGCGACCTTTGCTAGTTGCAGATTAGTGGCTGGAGCCAGTTGGATTTGTTTGATTTCTGTTGATGGTTATTAGGCAGAGGAAGTGCCAGAAGGGATTTTGACCTCGAGTTTAAACCTATTCCAATTAGAGCTACTGAGCCTTTAATTACCACGCTCCAGACACTTTGGTTAAGGCAACAACAAAAACAAACACAAAATCTGGTCAAAGATGGGCTTTTCTTCTCCTCAGCCCTCCGACCTGCCACCTTCTTTGTCCATGTGGTGCGTGACTGCGGGCGTGGGGCGGTTTGGCCCATGAAGCCCCTTGTGCAGCCCCCAGACCCGGTGACTGCTGCAGGCGCCACCGCGCCGGGGCGAACTCCGTGGGCAGGAGGCACACTGCCCTCGCTGCCCTCACCCACCACCCCGGCATGGTGTCCCAGCACACCATCCACCACCTCGGCATGCCACCCACTGCTGCCTGAAGGATGCTCCAAGGACCATGCCCCAGTGTCCAGACAGCTTCAGCCACCAAACCCCCCAGGTTACGGTTCAGCGGCCCGTTAGAGCTCACTGATAGATGATGGGTGTTTTGAAAACACTGATTTCTTACTCAGCATCACTTCTGCTGAGAAATTAAACTTTTTTTACAAAGCAGGCCAGAGCTCTCTTGTACTTCGCTCCACTTGGCCCTGGGACATGGGCGGTGTTTTGCTCGCCCCCGGGGCCACAGCACCTTTTGACTCCAGGCATGGACCCTTGTGACACCCCGGACCCCGGGCAGAGATCCCTGCCTTTCGCTTTATTTCTTACATCCATTTCTATTATTAGGTTTTATTAACATATTTTAACTTAGCAAAATAGGGCTTGTGTCTGCGCAAGTCCTACGATTTAAAAATAGTTTCTCGGATACGTCCTGTAATTGATTTTTTACGTTAAACATGGCCAAACCTTTGCCCTCTGGTATTTTCCTTCCCTGCCTGGCTTTTGTCCAGTCCCCAAAAATTTCAGGAAAAAAGCAAAATGGAAATCCTCGTCCTGAGCATCTCAGCAGCACGGGCACGTGGAAGCAGCTGAAGTGGGGTGACGGCCCGGCTGGGGGTGGGGGTCCCGTGGGGGCTGCTCCCCTGCCCACCTCGCCGGCACCAGGTCGCCCCAGAGCCCTGCAGGGCCCCTCTCCCGCAGCTCCTCTGCTCCCCTTTCCCAAAGGCGCTTGCTTTCACCCCAGCACCTCCCTTACCTGGGGATGCCTGAAAGCAGCTCGACCCGACCCCCTGCAGCCCTTCCCTGTTCCCTGGGAGTTTCAGTTCAGCGAGGTGGAGAAAATCCCGAAGCACAGACAAACAGACGGGTCATATTTTGTATTTAAACGCCTGGAGAAATTTGCCACCAGCTGGGGACGGCGCGCTCACCACAGTCCGAGTCCCAGTTACCAGGAGACCGGGCTCTTCAGCTCCTTGTGCATCAAGTTTGCGTTTTGGCACCTCATTTCCCATCCCCAGCTGCTGTTGCAGGAACTTTATTGCAGAGATGGAGCAGGGCAGGGGAGGATTGTTGTGGGTGTCCCCACCCGTGGCTGTAATCAAACCACAGGCTGAGGCAGGGTGACTACCGCTACCGCCACACAGAATCAGAGAATCACAGAACACCCCAAGCTGGAAGGGACCCAGGAGGAACATTGAGTCCAGCTCCTACGTGGTGTAGTGCTTCTATCAGCCTTTCCTTGCGCACACACCCCCGCTCTCAGGCACGGCCCTGCGAGGCCACCGAGGCATTGAGGCCACCGAGGCGTTGAGGCCACCGAGGCGTTGCAGGAGGAAGCCGTACCAGCCCCGAGCTGCTTCTCCTGGGGACGTGGGGATCGCCTGGAAGTCACTCTGCCTTCCCCACGGGAACACCGATGGACACGTCCCTGCTGGACCTCGACTCAGGAAGCCCAGGACCTCACGTGAACGGGAACTTGCTGCAGAGATCCAACAGTTAATGAACAAAACAGAGAAAACTATGGACTTTCCTATCAGCGTCTCTTGCATTTTCATGTATTCATGAAGGCAAAGCAAACCCAGGATGTTAATTAAAGGGTGTTTCTTCACAGAGAACACCGACCAGAGGACACTCGGGCACGAGGCTGAGACGCTTGTGCGAGGTCAGCGCTCTGCCGCAGGGACAACGCTGATGTTCTCTCCCTGCTCCAGAGGAGCTCCGCGGCTCGACGGCAGACACCCGCGACTGGATAAACTGCAGAAATAACACACCCGGCTGACACTTTGAGCATGACTTGTGTCGGTTTGAATTTAAAAAAAAACCCAAAACACAGCAAAAAGTGCATTGGTGTTTACACACAAGGGATTATCCAGAAAATGATACGCGATTCTTGTGCAAGGAGACCGGCTAATGACCACGTGCGGGAGGAACGCCGTGTGCAAGGTCCCGGGAGCTCCCTCCACAGCACCTTCCCAGCAGCACACGTGGTAAGGGTGACTCCCAGCACAACCCTTTGCACAAAGGAGATACCTAAAATGAAAATACGTGCAAGTTCACTCACCTGCCCTGCAGGAAGAGGCGCGGAACTGACGCAGACGCTCCAGCCGGAGCAGTGAATGCACGCACCAGTAGCAGGACCGGGCTGGGTGAGCGTAACGACCCTGCCAGTGCCCGCGCTGCGGAATGGTTTATGTGATGAGTAATAAGTATCACCACTAAAACAGCCTTGTAAATGTTCTGCGTTCGAGGAGAGTTTGGAAAGGTTCATTAATCCAACTGCTACCAGGTTTGGTTTATCATTCATGTTTTTGCAACGCGTTTGTTTCTCTTTCCTTCCAATTAAAGCTATGCCATCTTCTAACCAGGAGGCAACGAAAACACCAGGAGGTACTATGAAAACTTACTTCATCGTGTAAAAAGACGGCAGCGAGTGCCGCAGCCCCCGCAGCCGCGCTCTGGGGCACGGAGGCACCACAGCCTGGTGCTGCGCGGGCTGCGCTCGAGCTTTGGGCTGAATTACGTTTTCTGGCCCTTTCAGGTGCTTCCTACCACCCTCTGCCTCAGGAGCTCGGGGCCATCCCTCCGCTGTCACAGGTATCTTAAAAGAAGAGAGTGCACCAGCCCAGCAACGAGGTCACGGTAATCCAGCCCGTGAGTCATTTCCACTCACGAAGCCACCGAAAATGAGTCAGTTCTTGGCTTTGTGTGGCCAAGCACAAGGCGAGGAATTCACTGCAGCGTTTTTCTTGTGAGAAAAGACTTGGGCAGTAAAGCCAAAAGGTTTATAGGAATCATTAGTAAATCTAGCAGTATTTGTCAACTTCTTGGAAATATAATTGTGTATCGGGCAGAGCAAGAGCAGAGGGGGGAAAGTCTGTTTTAAGTAAGTGGGAGGTCTCCCATTTAGCGGTTTTACCCCTCAGCTTAATCCCCTATTTCACATGGATGCCACGGGCAATTAGCACCAATCTTTTCAGTGGAGGCCGAGCTCCCACCGGAGCGGGCGGAAGAGCGCGGACAATGGACAGATCCCATTCGTTTCCTCCGCGGAGGTCCTACCTTGCTGTGGGCAGATCTGATTTCCTCCAGCACGTGCTGTTCTGCCTTTATCCGATCCTTCTCCCCTCGGGTTGCTTTTCCTTCTTTCATGGGAACTGGAATTAAGATCTCAAGATGCGCTGCCTGCGATACCTGGAAAAATAACCTTAGAGCAACTTTCAAAAGAACACAAAATACGTCCAAAAAATCAATTGCACAAACAGTTCTGGTATTTGGACAAAACAGAAGCAACTCCGCTGTGACAGAGCCGAGCTTTTCTGCGTAAGGCTGTCACTGAGGCAGGACAGCGTAGCCGTCCTGAGACTGGCCACGGCATAACCTGCGCCAGCAGCCACAACATCGCGGCCGGCAGCTGCCCCCCCCCCGCACCCGCCAGCCTCTGCCTTCAGCAGGAACGGCCGGCGCGTTTGCAGGAGTCTGCTCACCCCGGCGTCCAGCGCAAGGATGGCTGCAGCCCCCAGCGCCGCAGGAAGGTCCCTCTTCCAGGCACAGGTAGCTAGAAGGAATACCAGAGCGCTTGATGCCTCTTGCATAGAAATGCTGCGAATACTAAATTTGGAGTGATTTGCTACAGAATCTCCTATCCATATTTCCCGTCATCCCCTCCAACGGCCGCGGGAGAGGTGCTGTGTGGGTGGGGTCCCTGCCTCACCCAGCACTTCCGTGCACTCACCACAGCCCGACTCGTGGTCAGAGCCCGAGAAATNAATCCCAGGGTTAGCAACGCCTGAGCAAACCTCAAAGGGGCTGGGGGGGAGCAGTGCCGTGCCGCTGAGGGTTCGGAGATGCCAGTACAAAGGGTGTGATGCCAACCGTCCCTCCCACCCGAGCAAGCCGCATTGCTGGGTCTTCTGCAAAAGTCAGCAAGTGAGGCAGCACCTTCTAAAACCGCGCTGGAAATCACAAGTGTTGGCCGTGGTAAGGGCTGAGCCAACACGGCCACCTCCTCTCTCCGGAGAAGGATGGGAGGAGCGTGCTGGGTTCTACCATCAGGAGATGAAACCCATTTCAGGGAGATTAAGTCTGAATCCTGTCGGAACCTGCTCAGAGGTTCACCGTGCTGGAAGGAGGAACCAGCCTGGCTGACAACCGCAGGCAGGAAGGCCGAAGGTATTTGTTCAGTCACTGCAGATCACCGCAGACCTGCCACTTATGTGGTATGAAGTGGCCGAGCTGTCACAGACCCAAAATAATTACTTGAGCGTGGAGTCGGCGTCACCCACCCGCTGTCAGCAGCTCATCCCTCCCCTGCGCCCCCAGACCCGCCGCCCGCAGAGGGAGGATGGAGCAGGAGGTGTCTGCAGCTTCAGGCCACCGAATGGAGAGACAGGAATGCCAAATATTCCAGTTCTCTGAATATACAAGACCAAATAAGGCCCAGATGCCAAGAGAGTAAACACAAGGCTGATCTACCAAGTTTGGGCAAACGCGATTCAGAGTTCCCTAACGCTACAGATTTTGCCTTGCAGGAGAAACTTCATCGTTCTCGCTGCGTCCACTTATTCTTGTTTAAAGAGGGAGTTTCTGCGTAAATCCCACCTACCGCCAGCCCCACGCCTTGTTTGTGAGGACTATACGTTCGAGAAGTTGAGCCGTGAAGCACAGCCAGGAGCAAACCGTTCCACCAGGCAGGTGAGTTAGATGTGCGAGGCTCAGAACCACCCAGCACGGCCCCCAAACCGCAGGAAGACGGAGACCCTGGAGCTTCGTGTTCCACCTTCTGCGGAAAAGCCATGAAATTCCCACAGCTCATCTGCATTTGTCATCAATAACCCGGTGCAGCAAAGCTTCGAAACTAAAATAAACACCGTTCTACAGACAAATTGCTACATAAGTGACATTTATTAACGTTCTGCTGTATTTACAGTTTTAATACAGTAAAACTCCAAAGTGAATTACCACTTGGCAGAAAGCACAAAAGTGCACATTAAATCTACATTTATAACGCATCGTAGTCTCTGCTAACACAAATTATAAAAGCAGGAGTTACAGGTGTATGTTAGGAATTGTCCCAGAAGTCCCAAGCCAAAGGAGAAAAGAGAAAAAAACAAAAAAAAGGCCTTTGTTTTGCAAGATCATTTTGTATAGAAAGTTGCAACGTGATCTTTCGTTCTCACGCTGCCGCTGAGTACCGTGTAAGCCCCGGAGCCCCCACAGTGGGCAGTAGGAAAGTAAAGTGTAGTACAACACTGAGAATACAGACTGTTAAAAGGAGGTGACCGCTCGTGCCACCCTCAAGCCAACGCTCTCTCCCAGCCACGCCGGGGGCCACTCCCCGTCCAGCCGCAGCGTGGGCGCAGCGGGGCGGCCACGCCGTCGCCCCAACGCAGGTAACACGGCCATGCCGTCGCTCACCCCAACTTTCTGAGAGCATCCCTTCGGGTCGCCGGCTTTTTGCGGGCTGCGCAGGACGGAGCAGAGCCCAGACCCGCTCCCGGGACGAGGAGGAAATAAAGCAAGCCTGTCCCCTGCTGGCTCCGGGGAGGGCTCACGCTACCGCAGTCACTACAGAAACTATCGCTATAAGGCTTTATTAGCACGTCACAGACTCGACCGCAATAGCTTTTTCAAACATTAGCCACTAATGATTCAATGATTACAGAGTTCTGCATTAATTATTAAAATTTTACACCTAGAAACAAATAGAAAGAAATGCTTTTTTTTATTATTTCCAACAGTACTTTTATTTCTTTCTTTACTTTAAAGCAGGTGATTCTTTTTTCTTCTGCTCCAGAGTCTTGATTCACTTCCTGCAGGTGTCCTGTTGCTTCTTGAGGGAGCATTCACTAACGCAGGAAGACGTTTGCCAGAAAACATCTGTCAGAGAAGGATATTGAATATTGGAACTATAGTTAGAGGGTTATTTTGGATAACAGAAGGATGTAGCTCACAAAGAGAGCAGGATGTCTACAGGCTGGTGAGGTGTCTCGGTACACAATGATGTGACTCTAGCAAAGGGCTCAGCAGTTTTGTGCGTATTTTACAGCTCTGAGGAGTTAAAACTCCTTACGGGGAAAGAGAACCCAGGCCAGACGATGCTCCCAGGGGCACTGGCGTACAACCCTACAGCGGCACGGAACGCACCGCACCTGCGCTGCGGGAGCAAAGCCTGACTGGGTCTTCAGCTGCTGCCCGCCCCCCGGATGACGATGAGTTTTGTCTGTTGACATCAAGCGTCTCGCTCTCAGGAGCTGCCTGTGTCCAGTCTGGCCGGGCAGAGCCGGTTTAACCCGAGATCCACCCCAAATGCCGGCACCCGTCGCAGCCGTCGCTTGTCGTGCTTGTGGATGTGCTCCGCTGAGCTGCCGCCAGGGGTGACACCCTTTACCAGCGCACGCGGATTAACAGTAAACACCAAGCTTTCCATTAGATTCATTTTCACCAGCTATTATTTCCTAATTTGCACTAACCATTCCTCTCCTCCTCCCCTCCTAATTTTCTAAAAATTATCCCCGCTCTGAAATAAAACTGATCCTTCACCATGCCCTTTTCATTATGCCCTGCAGAGGAAACCTAATCTTAAGAACAATAATAGACTGGAAATCCAAGTCTTTTGTGGTTTCCCTGCTTGGAATTTGGGATTAAAGATTTATTTTCAGGGGAAGTGTCAAAGTTGTAATATTTAGGAATTATTCTGGACATTTATCTCAATACATCTAAAACAGAGAGTGCTTTACGGAAGCTCCAAAAGGACCAAAAAAACCAAACAAATAGAACATTTTTAAAACTCTACATCTCCAGTCTCACAAGCAAGGAGTCAAGCAAGGTCACTAAAATTGTAATTTCAAATTCCAAACACAGGAAAAGCCTGTGCAACAGGAAACCACACAGTTCTTTTAATAAACGAAAAATTAAGTTTCAGTAAAGAAGCAAAATGAAAAAAGAAAAAAATGTTCAGTGAGAACAAAGTACAGATGATGAAACTGACACTTAAACGCTCAAGATGTGACATACAAGCAGGGAAATAAACCCTCTGGTGACTCAGCAGGAATCTGAGAGGATATTACAAATCATGGAGGAGGTCATAAACCATAACTTTGTTAAACACAACTGAAACACTTAAATAAATTGACTGAACTATTTTTACACACTATCACCAGTGGAAAAGTCAAGCTGGAAAACGCTGCACAACGGCCGGTTTGTGCCGCCCATTGTCATTGCAGACTCGAAACAAAGCGGAATCTCACGCAATTTGCAGTTTCTAATAAAAGGAAAGCACATTTGGGAAGATGGAGCCTCCGTGCTAAAATCTGAACAATTTAGTGACCCCCAGTTTGAAGCTGGGGTTTGTTTGGTTTCTTTATACCACTGTCCCAGCTGCAATTGCCTCAACCATGTCTTGGGGAAATCCAGTGTTCTTAAGGTATTTCTAAAGGAAGCATCGTGTTGCACCCACCATCTGGGAAGCAACCGATTACAGGATTTCCTTCCCCTCAGGGAGGGACAGTTAATGCAAGGCCATTATCTGCCTAAGCAGGAAATCATGCCAGAAGGGCTCCACTCCTTAAGGCACCTCCTTGAAAGTCCCATTACGAAAGCAGGAGCGTTAAGGTTCAGCCTAAAGCGAAAGAGTTTTAGGCGTTAGGGTTTTGGAAAGCTGCTCCGGCAGGACGGTATGCTCGAGTAGGCGGGAGGGGTTTTCACAAAGCAAAGGTGTGCAGGAGCTTCATTTCTCCAGGAACTTGGCAGAAAACGCGAACAGCATGCAAAATTCAGACAAATTGTTCTTTCTGGGACATAAGCCAAAGACACCGGCACTATCTTCTAACAACGTTTTGTGACCTTTACTCGTGTTTCAGACATCCCATGTGTTTCAGGCATGTGATTTATTCTGAAAGACACTCTTGCCAAATGCAGCGCAATACCAAGGGGCAGAGACTTTGTTCTTACAGTTCGAGTGAGGGAACCTAATGAATATACGATCCCTCAAAGCAAAAACTCAGGAAGAAATATCGAGTATTCCTCCGCTCCCCACCAGGTCAGGCTGGACTCTGCAGAAACAGGAGCTGCACATGGGATACCACGAAACAACTGTGTTCTGCTGCCTCGTGTTCTAAAAATATTCAAGCAAAGATAAGTCTAGCCTAAAAGAGTCACTAAATAGAGTTAAAAACAAAAGAGAACAAATTCAGGAAAGGAGAAAGTTTACCTTTAGTAAATAAAGAGAACTCTGGTTCTGGGAAGAGTGGAAAAAGTATCTGGCATCTTCCTAACCTTTGCATAATTAATAAATCCTCTGAGAAACAGCAGAAAACCTAAATGGAAGAAACACATTTCTCCAGTTAGCACAGGTGTTGCTTCTGCAGTCAGAGAGGGAGCAGTTCAACTCACCGTTACTTGTACAGAGGGATCTAAGTCACTGGGATGCACAACAGCTGATTAAATACAAGATTTTTTTATCTTTTTTAAAATTGATGACACCTAATCTCTCAATTTCAGGCAATCTCAAACCCAAACTTTCCTTAGGCAATCACAAAATTTCTGACTCCAAATGAGATCAGTCACTTCCAAAGGAGGAAAAAGAAAAGAAAAAAAGGCGGCCCACCACCCACTCTTCCACTTAAGACAGAAGAACAGATAGAGCATCGGTTACTATGAAGACAAGCATTGTTCTCTTCTGTGCTTCTTCTGGATGATCAATAGGACGCTGCCACCAAGAAATGACAACAAGAGGACAATGTTTACACGTACCTTTAAAACCTAGATGGCATTCAGGAAGAGGAGGAGTACTAAGAGGGTTAACGTTCCAGCTTACATCTATACACACACATTGTGATAGCCAGTAAAGCTACGCTCACAAAAGCCCTAACTGCACACTTCACAGAGATTTTAAGCACGCATTCCCTTCTCCCCCCCGAACACACACTCACCTAGTACAAGGAAGACCCACCAAAGCCAATACTGGCCATCAAAGTAACCAGGAAAATAGGTGGAGAACTAAAAGAAAAAAAAAAAAGATACAAGTTAGAGCACACGGAAGTTTCTGAACCCAAATCCATTCTCACCCATTTCAGCAGTAACCAGATCCAGCCTGCTGCACACAAGAGAGGATACAGAATGCCACGTTTCCTCAGCTGCACAGAGTGCAGGGAACGAGCGACTGCCACAAACTTTCATTCAAGGTTCTTCTACACCCATCAGACCAGCTCTAACCAAGGGGAATGGAACAGATTCAATGCCCAGCCATAAACTCTTGCAACCAGTGGAGCAGAAAGACACTACTGAGCAAATATTCCTATTTTCCCATCACGTCTTTGATGCTTATAAACTGCAGCTGCAGCTTCTGGAAGGGAAGACCAGGTCTGCAGCAGTGCATCACGTTAATTACACTGTAAGGCTGGGTAGTATAGCAGACAAACGTACAGTTGTAAAAGAAATCCCAGATCTGTGGAACCCTCTGACAAGATTTTCTATTGGGAAAATTACTGCCTATTGCATGAAGGACACAGACACCATTAGAGCACCAGAGTTCACTATGTCAGTGGTAAATACAGTATAATTTTTTGTTTTCATTCTAGTCAAGTTTAAACACCTACCAAAAGGTAAGCTTGTTATCGGAGCTTAAATCAAACTCCCAGTTAAGGTCACCTGTTTCTAGCACACCACTTAATCCAGCAAATCATTCTTACCACCACTGTTACAAGACAACTCCAAAAATCTCAACTTGCGACAGAAAAGGTTATCAGGTATTATATTTACAAATTACAGTTCCTAGCCCAAAGAGATCAGGCACGAAGTGACACCCCTAACGCTAACACTTTCTATTTCTAGTTGTGCACAGCTAATGAGATGTTTTGCCTGAAATTCAAACTCTGGCCTGGGATGTCTGCAGGCTGTTTTCACAGACACCTTCTTCCTTCTTTTCATGGGCTCCAAATAAAGCTGTTCTGCTATTTTCTCACAATCCCTCCAAAGAACAGATTGATTTTTTTCCCCCATTCTTTCCAGCATCAGCACATCTACATCTTTTTTTTTTCCCTCCAGAAAGGTTTCTCTTTCTCCCCCTCCAAGTTTTAAAAACGCTACATCAGCCTTCTTGCTTCTGTAGGCAGACCTCTGCATCCAGGCTCCTAAAACAAACCAGCTCGGATCAGTCATCCCCTCCCTCTCCTGGTGTGATGTGGTGGAGGGGGGCACGGTGGATGTTTTAACAGCCTGGATATGCCCAGAGTGTATATGGAAATAAAACAAAACGGACAAGCGTGCTTCCTCCTGATCCCCTCCTGCCTGTGCCGCAGGCATGTCGCACCAGAGGGCACCAGCGGGCTTCTCCCATCCGTGTGACAAAGCGGCTGCCTCCTCTTCCTCCAGCAGAAAGCAAACCTCACACCTCCTCGTTTTTACCTCCTGATTTCCCTCTCCTCGTCAGCTATCCCACATTTTAGAGAATTTATATTTACTTTTTTTTCAGAGGAGCACCTAAGGAACGTCAGACTGAAGGGAAACACCCCCGTGCTGACGGCAGGGCTTGCTTTATCTGGATAAATGTTTCACAAAGATCAGATCACTGTGTGGCTCAACACACAAACGAATTTTGATCCAGCGCAGTGGCTCTGTCAGAGGAAGCCATACTTGGGTGCGCAACTTATATTCTCTTTTGTTACGACAGTAATTCCAGCATATAAACAGGACAGAATGATGAAAAAGCTCTGTTCTCAGTGAATAAGGGGCTCAAAATCTGTTATAAAAAGCTAAATAAGTTCAGCATAAGTGAGATAAAAATGAGCTATGGAAAAAGAGTGTGTACGTGGTTTTGCACTACACAACTTACCCTGACGATAAGGATCCACTTAATAAGAGACAGACCAAAGCCAGAAATGGCCCCATATCGTCCTGCAGCTGAAGTAGTCAGACAGAAAGACAGGAAAAATCCAATCCAGTTGAAGAGGAACGCCACTGAAAAGCAGGAGAAAAGCAGCAGGGTCAAGCCCTCTTTATACTCCAAAGAGAAAAAAAAGTGCTAATAAAACCTTTACACACAGGTTTTTCCTGGTGCTACATGAACTGAAGTGTGAAAATAACTCCGGCTATTTTTGGGTCACTGCCTGAAAAAAAGTGAAGTTCCACCATGTACTTACTGAAGAACGTTAGCATGAAAATGCCATCATTTCCTATCCTCAGCTGGTCGGTGTCATCGAAGTCATCCCGTGTCACAAAGTCATCATCCTGCAAACCAAAGGGAGACAAGAGGAGGTGGGTTTAAGTCAGTCCAGTCCAGTCCACACAGCAATCCCAGTTCTGCAGGTGGCTCTTCAAGAAAGGGCCAGTAAATTCTACAGCCCTCAAAAGGCAGTATCCAACGGATACAAAAGGCTTCATTTACATTTAATCTCAAGAGGCTACAAATGCAAGCAGGAGAAATTTCTGCTTCTCAGCCCAAGTTGACGCAGTGCATGAAATATGAAATCACCGGCACTATATTTTTTAATATAGTCCAGACCCAGCAAGTTCTCGTTCTCACTGTAAAGAATTCCCTTGCTCATAAAAAAATTAAACTTATCATCTCAGCAAGGAATTTGGGTTCTGTGAAGAAGTATAACGAGCAGTGGACGCCTAATGCTAGCGGGGACAGAGGAAGAGGCTGAACGAGAGATAATGCTGGAAAAAACAAAAAGAAATTAAAAAAAAAATTATTCTGACAGAATGGGTTTATCATCCTTGTAACAGTTACGCTGACCTCTGGAAAAAACAACTAAGCAAGTGGCAGGAGTATCAAGGGTAGATATCCTAGATGGTTGAACAGTTAATCCTAAATCTTTTTAAAAAACCCAGTGACAGTGCCCACGGATACAGTACAGTGCCTCTGTCAGCTTGCCAAAGCAATCTGGATAGCACATGCTGGCATTACTGAGATGTCTTACATCAACATAGCTGCCCAAAGGAAAATTAAAAAAACCCAACAAAATTAGCCACAGAACTCTTGGGAGTGTGTGATATCACCACCCCAGAAAGCGTAAGGGAAAAAAGAAAAAAAGAAAAGAAAGAAAAGAAAGAAGAAATGACACTTGATGGGCAGGAATTCAACCAGAAATTGTACACAGGAAATGTGAAGGACATAGAGCCAGCCAAGCGTACTCACTCTGCCAGGAACCAAGGGAATTGTGGCTTCAGCCTTGGTTCTCTCTGCCTCATCGTAACTAGGCAGCGTTGTGGCCACGTTGTAAGATGGAGGCTTAGGAAACCCTGACTCATCCTTGTAGTCAAAATAAGCTGCAGAAAAAAAAAATTATATAGAAGGTAAATTGTCAGTTCCTTACGAACACCACATTGGGAATGAGAAGTGTTTCAGGTGACTTCAAAGACCCCAGTCCCCCAGACTGCTGAAGCCTCCCCTCCTCCAGTGCCCTCCCCTCCCTTCTTGCCATCCCAAAACAGAAAGTAAAAAAACGCGGGAGCACCTCATCTGCTGTGAAGTAATACGCAGAGCACTGCTTTAACAGGCCTGGCTGCATTTATTTTTAAGACAGTGATACATGCTGTGTCTCTCCTGACTTCAATAAACAGAAGTAGTCATATTTTCACGTTCAAGTGGTTTGAGTGACTCAAAGAAGGATCACTGCATGTCTCAGGCCACCAGTGACTGATTTTTCCAGAGAGAGACTCCAAATTGTTTTCTGATGGAAGGGAAAGGGATTGAACAAAAATCAAACTCAGCACTTCTGAGCCCCAGTCACTGCGACGCACTACGGAACCAGACCTCGCGGGACACCTCTGCGGGGGCTGTGCCAAGGCACGATACTCGACAGGTAGCTTCAGAAGCACAATACTCAAGCTTCCATCCAAAGCTGGCTGGCCAGTTGGGAGACTGATGTGTGTGTTGCATTTGATTCACAATCTTATTTGAACAATTGACTACAAAAGTTCTGGGGGGAAAAATACGAGATTTACCTAAGCCAACATACTCAGATACAGAACCAACACCAACCGAGCTGTTTTGCTAAAAGCTATTAGTGACACGACAGTATGATGAATCAGAGGTATAATCCTTATGACCAAGTCCTTAGTTACTGAAAGCTGCAGGAAGGGCGAATTCTTTAGTCCCTTAGAAGTAACAAGTCCTTTTTGGAAGGAGCACAGCATCATCCAAATGCCAAATGAGAGGGGAACCACAAACTCTCACAGCGCTTTGCTTTTAACTGTCTTCAATCTATTAGGAACGCTGTGAAGTGTAACTTGAACACCACTTGATGGGATGACATCAGATGAACGAAGCCAAAATGCATCTTCTAAACCACAAGTAACAATAGTCTCTCTGGATCAATTCTGACCCTTTGCAGCCTTAGCAGGGATGCTGCAGTGCCCTCCGTCAGTAAGGAGAACACTTAAGGAGGTAAGAAAGAGCAGGAGAGCAAACCCAGCTATTTCCTTTCGGTTAAACTTACCTGTATTCTCCGCAGAAATGCTGCTGTAAGGCGGAGGGGCATCATTCACCACTGGTGCAGTCTCACCTGGCTCCTCTTCATTCTGTAGCTGAACAGACCCACACACAAGCGGGGTTAATGGAGTTGCTGGAGTTCTCTGAAATTACCCCCGTGGTTTTAACTGCACCCGGTAGACTCCTCTGGAAGAAGACTGTTCTATGGCATCACTGGGCATTCAAGCAGCAGCTCAGCTTCCCTCCGAAGCACTCCCACTTGAAACGATCAATATGCCATCCCAGTTTTAATGTGGTTTTTAATCGGATCCTCACACAGCTGGACTTCGACAAAGCACAGCATGTATCTTTTCAGTACCTTTCCACTGCCCTGGCACTTCCTCAGATTCCTCAGCCCACACTGCTTAGGAGCTGCAGTCGCATCTGTTTTAGTTGAAGAAATACCATGAGATACCCAACAAGAGAGTCCATTGCTGCCTGTGGCTCTGCTAAGGAAGGGTTTTTCACGGACGCATTACCTAACGATACATATAAGTATAAATCGTGCCACTTCCCTTCAACCTCTCACACCGCATGACTGAAAGGAGACAGTTTATTTTGTGCACTGTGCCTCCCACAGACTGTATAAATAACCACGCCACTTACCAAATATACAGCATCACTTGCGTGAAGCAGGTATGCAAACGCAGGCTTTGATCAGAGGAGCCGACAATACCAGCCCAGAAACACCAGAAAGGAGTTTACCAATCAGCTGCCATCTAATTTTCTTCTTCTTTCCGTTTCTCACCACCTCATCAACAAAGCAGCTGGGGTTTTACACAGAAAGACAACTCATTTCAGAAAAAGCACCTTGGGACGGAACCCCTAGCCTGAACAGAGAGGTACTACCTTCTCTTGTAACCACCACGGAACAGCAGCAACCCTGCAACTTCTTCCTTACCACCTTGCACGATCCCTCCCGCACACCTATGCCAATCCTCTCGAAGCCATCCATGACATTTTGCTTGCTTTTCTTTGGAGAGAAATGTTGCCATTCAAACGCATCCCAAGTATTTAATGCAGCGGGGTGGGGATATGCTCTTACTTTACTTGTATGTCTTACCAGGGGAAAAAAAAGCAGCAAACAAATCAGCTCGCACTTCTAAATGAAGGTCTTGTTTTATACAGAACTGTTCTGCGCCTTGGGTTTTATTTCCTTTTGCTGCCTAAGATCGTACCCACATCCACGTCTTCTGTGACAGTCAAAGCCAAAACTTTTTCGGATGTTTAAGTGCAATTCATTGGTCGTTTGCATCCAAACCACAACTGCAGGTCTGAACTGTGAGACAGCCGAGTCCTACCAGCTTGCTGAGACGAGCATGGATTGTTTCACCTTCTCTGCCACCAACTGGACAGCCGCACATCTCCATCGGCTGCACAGCCACGAGCACGCGCAGGATGAGCAACTGCAAGGCAGTTGTTCCCTGCACTGTGGCCAGGCACAACGTCCCCGCTGGCTCTCCACCTCCCCGGCGTAGCTGGCGTGTCACAGCTCCCTACAGCACTTATGTCAAAGGGATTTTAAACGCACCTGCTGTTAAAGGAGCTGAAATGACTCGGGTTAGCAGGCGATGACACGAGCAGCTCTGCGGGCAGGTCCGAGGGGTCAGCCAAGAGGGGGAAAGGGAAAGAAACGACCCTGGGAAGCACTGGAAGAAATTCAGCAGTGCTGTCACCCAGACCAGCTGTACCCAAACAGACCATCGCAGAAACAGGGCTCTGTCTCACCATCAGATGAAGACCACCTTGCCGTTCTAACGGCGAGCCTCCATCCTCTCCCCATTCACATTCACCAGACGGGAGAGGTGGAAAAAAAGAGGGGCCTGGTCAGCCCCAAACTTTCTAGGAAAGAGCTCTGCAGGTGGCACAAAGCTGAACCACTTCCCTGAAGAAGGAGAAATTAAGTGATCCCGATGAAAACTTAACCCATATTACAGCCAGAGGACCTCCTAGCACAGACGCCGTGGCTGCCAGCAGATGAAGAGAAGCCACACCAAGCCCATCCCTCGCTGCGCCCCAGGAGCGAGGCCACGGGGTACAGGGTGGAGGTGGCTGGTACCTGCCTCCAGGGCTGCGGCTTTAATTAGCCTCAGGGCACCGAGCAATTAACACGATAAGCTGCAGCAGCTCCTACAACACCAATGCATCTTTATCTTTTTCAAACCAGCTAACTCAGCATGAGCCCTTACCAAGAAACAAAAATGCCTTATTCTATAAACCCCATGGAGTTCAGTCATTAGAAGAAAATGCAAACTAACTTACAAAGCAATTACCTATGAAAATAAGCTTAAAAAAAATTAAGAGAGCACTGCTGCAGAAATTCAAGGCAGCCTGCAAACAGCATGAGAGGGGCAACCTAAGGGATAATCCAGTAAAGTGCAGAGCCAAGCTACTTAACCCAGCCTCTCTCAGCTCTGTAGTTTATGAATTCTCAGAACATGCTCCACTGTGCTTATTTTCAGTCTTTCCATGAAAATTCAACACTTCTCCCCCGTTTTGCTTCTGCCTATGCAGGACCCAGTCTATTAGCCAAGGGGAAGAGTCTCCAACACACGGGGGCTCCCTGGGTACCGCAGGCCCTGCATCACCTGCTCCCCCAGGGAGAAGGGGCAGAAACGAAACCCCTGAGGTTCGTATAAAAGACATGTCCAACCTAAAAGGACAATCACCAGGGAGGGGGGAAAGGAAAGCACTGGATGTGACAACACTGCAAGAGATGAAATAAAGGACGACACAGAGAGCTGAGTGTAACATTAATTCCTACCACTGGAATTCTTACCATGTTCTTCTTTCACTAGTAAAAAGAAACACATATTCTTGTAACTGCCTCGTGTGGGAGAAAGCAAGCTGGACTCACTGCTAGCTTCAAACCATTGCAATTCAGGGAGTAACACAAAAAGCTTAGTTAAAGTTGAGCCAGAGGCTGTAGGAGGTATACAGTTATAAAAAACAGATTTTTCTTCTAATGGACAAGGTACACAAATGCCTTCCAGCCTTTTCAGTGATTCCAGGCATCTAAAATTCAACTAAGTGCTTATTAGCAAAGCAGTAAGGGTTCATGTGACAGGAAGAATGAGTCATCAGGCCTCCACGGCCCAGCGCTGCTGCGCTGCACTGGCCCTGCCTGCTGCAGCTGCCCTGCGCAGCACCGGCACAGGATGAGGAAGGCGACGCAGGAGGAGGAAGGCTTTGCAGGCAATCCCCCTCGGGGTGCTGCTGAGGGTCTTTGGAACCCAGAGAACCTGAGTATATCTGTGCTTGACTTCGTTCTGTTTTGCTGGGGCTGTGGGCTATTCTGTCTTGGATTCACTGATGGATTTTAGTTTGTATTTGTGGCGTTAAAACCAGACGGTCTTTACAGCAATGCACACACGGGTACTAAACCAAAAGGTTGGCTGCGATTTTTACACCAGATTGCTAAGACAACAGAAGTTGCCTGGCAGAATGCAGTAAGGCCCAGGGACATTTGTTTTCCAAAAAGCACCACCATAAGCTGGGCTCTGGGGCAGACACCGCCTGCCTGTCACACACCACGTGCGGATACACACGGCACAGTCGCACTGAGTTCAAAACTTACAAAATGCTCCCGAAGATTTCCACATCAACTTTGAAGAAAACATTTCCACTGAATATACCTGTTAATTCTTCAAATTTTCTAAACTTTGCATAGTTTTGGATCTTTTTTCTTTAACCTCCCCTTGCCCCAGGTCCTTTGGCCACATACAGATGTTCTTTATCCTAACTCAGGATTACTCCGAGCTTCGCCCTAGCAATTTATCGTCTGTAATACATTAACTCAGCCATACATCATGACTGTTTACTGCATTTCAGTTCTTATTTTATGTTCTGGCACACAAGGTAGAACTGCACAGAAATCCCACAGGAATCCTGCAATGAAGGATCTAATCAGATCTCATCTTTGTTGTTACTATGGTTTCTGTGAGTTTTCAAAAAGGCAGATATTTAGGCCAGTGACAGAAAGAGAACCAGTATTTTTCAAAGAGGTGATAGGATTTATTTTTTCAGAGCAACGTGCAACATGCTTTAGGTAATCCTGCTCTAGCAGGGGGTTGGACTAGATGATCTCCAGGGGTTCCTTCCAACCCCTATGCATCTGTGGATCTGTGAACAATGAAATCATAACCTTTGCAAGACAATGTAAAAAAAAATAATTAAGAAGTGTGTATCATTGCCAAAATTGAGAGTAACAAGAGGCAACAGCCTGCCCACAAAAAAGGTTACACTTTGCTCCCATTGCAACACTCGTTATTTTTCTTCTTCCAGATCTCTGGCCTTTTGGAAGCAAATCAAAGTTTCTGCCAACTCTAAAGCAGAAGAGAATTTTTACTGACTCACATTTCACTTTAAACGTATTCTGATTTGAAATCCTCACTTTTGCCCAATGCTGGTACAGATTCCTATCACTTAATATCACCTTTTTAATCAGCAGGAATAATGATAAGCTATTAGACAAGTCAACCCACGTGCATCAGCCCTCTCCTTGATGAGCAAATAACTGTTTTCTGCCATAGGCGCTTCCAGCTCATTTAACCGAAGGAGAGTGACAGCCCTGAGCAGCGTGTCTGCGCCCGGTACCCGCGCTCCAGCATGGCACGGCTCCGAGGCGACACGCTTGGCAGCCGCGCTGCCTGAGCACCCCTCCCTGGCTTTGCCCTGCACCCGGAGATGCCGATGCCCGATGCTCCTGCCCAAGCCTCGTGCTGGGGAACTGAATATCCCCAGGGCCCTGAGCACAGCCCAGCTCTGGGGAGCGACCTCCCAAGGTCTCTGCCAACCTGAGCTACTCCTTCAGTTTAATAAAGGACTGAAAGTGCCTCCGCTCCCCGTCCCCAAAAATGGCCTTTTTTTTCCCCCAGCTGGACCAGCTCCCTGCACGCAGCAAGCACAGAGCTGCACCCACGCAGCGGGACGCGCGGAGCAAGGACCAGAAACCAGCAGGAGCATCCGCCTGAAGGGCGCGTTTGCAACGACCCTCCCAGCTACCAAGGTAAAAACAGAAACCAAAATGGCTTTGTGTCCATCACAACACAACCCCTGCTCACGAGGATGTTGCTCTTCACTGACTCACTGCAGTTAATGGCCTGACAACACGGAAATACACCTCGGTCCTGGAAACATGCTGATCTACTAATTCCCTCGCCTCTGTTCAAACGGGGAGTTACACTGGTCTGGCTAGACCAGACTTGAGGAGTTGGACTTGATGATCCTTACGGGTCCGTTCCAACTCGGGATATTCTATGATTCTATATGATTCTATGACTGTAAACAAGCACTTGGGCCAGCACAAACCTGTGCCTAGACTGTCCTTAGGTTTGAGTGTTCAAGGTCTTAATACAGAAGAAAATAGGTTTTAATCTTAGATAGCTGTAATTAAATTTCAAACACTTAAGAAAGCATAAGGCCTTACTGTACTATTTAGGATCACATTAACCTTTTTTTCTGGACATTAAGACATCACAGAAAGAATTCCAGATCTTTTAAGCATTTTAAAATACCACATTTTTTAAATTGTCATATGAAGAATGTTAAGTATCTTCAACGAAAAAAAGAAATCCCATTGTGCTACCATATATCAAATTTGGATATTTCACAAGCAGAGGCAGAAACAGAATGCATGGATACATCTTAATATTGACTATTTCTTATGAGTCGCAATGACAAAGAATCACACACACCCACAAAACTTTTGCCACTTGCTTTGGGTTTGGCTCCTTTCAAAAGGCGAAGCCGAGCCCACGTGAAGAGGTACCACATCTCCCGTGAGCCACTCCACAACCCAAAGGCCTGAGGGACCCTTCCAAGATCTGCTTCCCAGACGGGGTTACTGAGCCCCACTGATCGTAGCGATGAGGGAAAAGCCACCAAAGCAGCCCAGCTACGAGTCCAACACAATCCTGACACCCGAGAGGACAGGTTTTATAAAGTCTGCATGCAAGGCTATTTTCTGCTGTTACACGAAGCTGTTTCACTGCCTTTCCCAAGTCCTTTGAAGTTCAGAGATGGAATGTGCTTTAATTCTATAATTACTTTTTCACACAGAATCACTAAAACCTTGCAAATTCCCCTGACAGGTGCTGCGGCCTACAGAACCACCAGCGAGACTTCAGTCGCCTGAGGGCAGGCGGGGCTGGCCATCACTTCAGACACAGCGCGTGGTCCCCTCAGCCGCACCAGAACCTAGGGGTGGCTGTGCCACGAACCTGACTCTACACTGCAACTTCGTTTTAAATCTTTTCTGGGGTTATGTCAATAGACAGCTCCCGTTCTACTTGTCTGAATATAAAAAAGACAAAGAAAAATTTTGAAAAAGTGAAAACAACCGACCCTGGAAATTTCCTTACCGTTCATATCAGTCGCCTGTACCTTTAGCAAGCACATCTTCTGCACGCTACCAGTACCTCACCAAGGAAAAAAACAGCCCCTGACATCACTAATTCTAACTACTGACATTAAAAAATGTATATGCTTATGTTTTAGTTTCAGTGTGCTCACTCATTTCAACTGAAAAATTAAATACAAGCTTAAGGTAAGCACAAGGTGACAGCTGACATCCCCTGTTTCACTCCAGCCTTCCCAGACATTAAGTAAGCACCGTGGTCCTTCAGGGATTTAAACTGTGTTCACATTGTGTCTTCAGCAAGGTATTCTACAGTTTCATTGAAAGAAAACCAAACAAATGGAAAAATCTTTCTTCCTTATGTTTCCCATAGACACCTCCCCTTACGAAATGATTCATGATCCATGTAAGCCTTCAACAACTGGAACGGGAAGAAATATCACTTATAAAGGAATATGTCTTCATTATTTAACACACCCACCATTTTCTAGGTGGGTTTACATTACTCATATACATCACGTATATTTTCAAACGCCTCAAGTAAAGAGCATGCCTCGGTTAACATACAGTGTAAATAAACCTACTAAAAGCCTGGCTGTTTTTCCCAGAATGGAGGCCAGTTTCTCTTCTAAGGATGAAAGACAGTTCTGGCACTGAACTCACAACCAGGGGTGAACTGAAACGGCTTTAAGCCACCTAATCCTAACACCGCCCCTGCATAGCGTTCCCAAAGGCAGGGCTGAAGGGGCACAGCCTGCCAGCGTCCCATTTTGGGACACGGCACCGCCCTGAGCAGGGACACTAGGGTGTGCCTGGCCGCAGCCTGCCTTCGCCCCAGACGTTTCCCATGCCCACCCCATGAGCGCAGCCCCATCACAGGCCCTGCAGAGGAGGAACGAGACCCAGCGGGCTGCCCCGGTCACCCTGCCCGGCTCCCCAGGGAAAGGGGCCGGGGGAAGCCGAGATCCTTTCTCTAGAGTTTTAGCTTTATTCTGCCTTGAGCTGCACTTCCTCAGTACATGAGATCAGACTGCCACATCATCCAAAGGCGTCATGGCAGGCTATTTTTTATCAGATTATCTAATGCCTGAACAAAGCACAAAGGCTAGAAAGTTAGCTTCAAAAAATAAATCACAGGCCGCTGTGCATCCCTTTAATACCACACGGATCAGTGAACGGACACAGGTTGTGAGTTCGAGCGAAGGAGGCTGCTGGGTTGCGCGCGGCCCAGCACACCCCCTCGCCGGCAGGGCAGCACGGGGGAGGGACAGGGAGGAAGAAGAAACACAAGGGTTTCTAACTCAGTTACCAGTTTCTGTTGTCCTTCAATTATCCACATTAACTACCACCTTTTTTTTCTGAAAATACATGCACTCAGGGAACCCTACAAATATTTCACGCATTCAACTAGTGCCCACACCTCAACAGCGCTGCTCCCACGCACAGGCCGACACACCAACAACCCTTCCCGGAGCAGGGCTTACACGACCACCACACACTTGGACAATATATCACGTTTAGCTGTACAGGAACCGCCCAGCTACGTAACAAGCTCCACTGACGCATTACCCCTGTCACCCCTCAAAGAAATTACGAAGTTTTACAATTCTCAGTTCTCCTCCACTGCCTCATAACCCAATAACTTAAAAGATTAAATGAGTTTGTTCTGAATTTCTGCAGGCTACCTCCACTTACTGGATCCTGCGTTCAGCTCTAGCCCCTGCGGTTATCAATTCACTACAAGTCTCTGCGCTGGCACATGGTGCATTTGTTAGCTGCGCATGCATACCCACGGTAAGTTTCAGTGTATGGAGAAAAAAAATCGACACATTCGATGCTAGAGAGATGCTCCCACCCTTTCACCTCCTCTTCACCTAAATACCAACTCTGCATCTTTACTTCCATGGCTTGCAGGGTTTTCTGGAGCAACACAAGCATTAGGTGCCAGCTCAGCAATAACACGCTTTACAACAATGCAAATCCCAGCGTTCTGGCAGAGGGCAAGGGAAAAAAAAAAAGCAATTTCTAAGCAGCTACACAAAAGCAGATACATTTGGACATGAGTTTCTGATTCTGTGCTCCAGCTACACCAGTCTTTTCACGGGGCCTCCACTATCTGTTTGTCTTTAGGAATATAAATCCCTTGGGGCGCAGCCTGCCTCCCTAATCTCTGCAGTACCGCGCAGAGTTATGCTCTACAGCAGTACCAGCGTCTGCTGTGTGTCTGTCAGATGTGTTAGCAGGATCTGGCGAAACGACAGCTTTACACATTTCTCTTTAAGGAAACCAGGACTGTGCTTATCGGTCAGGTAGGGAGTCACTGAAGAGCAAGGCAATAGCGTCCTTCAGCACATTCTGTCACCAATCTCCACAGGCTCAAGGCGACAGGGCACGAAGTTAGGTCCCTTTGTAAAAGACGTTTGTGAAAACGTTCATTGAGGTCAACACCAACGGCAGGACTCCGACGGGAAAGGCGATTAGTGAAGAGACCTGCTTATCTGTACCTACCGTTTCCGAGAACAGCCGTAAAGAGATTTGTCTTCATAACTGAACACATCTGTTTTGCACAGAATGAAAAAAAAAAAAGCCTAAGTTTTATTTAACTTTTACATTTCTAGTATGTAAAAACCAGACATCTCCAGCTGTCATGATGAGACTAATATCCCATCCCAATGGGAAGCTGCATCTCGTATTCTGTCTTCACAAAGAGAGAAAGCTACCCACGCTGAAAATGCTCCCAAGACAGAGTCAAAACACAGTTATTTCTTGTAAGAACCTCGGCGAAGCAGGAGGTCATGGTGTACCCTCTCGAGGGATTTCTCTCCCTGACTTGAGGTAACAAAGTCTCTGCGTCTGCAGGCCAGTAACACGCCAGTGGGAGCGGGGTCACACGGGGGCCCGGCAGACCCCCAGCCCCTCCTGCGAGGCTGATACTCCTGACAAAACACGTCCTCTCCTGCAAGAGGCCAGGAAGGAAGAACAACCCCAAATTTATGAGGGAGCTCTTTAAGGACAGTCTCTGCCCCATGGGGATTTCAATCTGAGCCACAGGGTACACATGTAGAAGATGAAATAAAATTAACGCTAATTTCAAGACAACGCAGAACAAGTTCCGTCCTCGGCAGGGCCCACGCCAAGTGCGCTGCCCTGGGGGCTGGAACCGAGAGGGCACGGAGCGCCTCTGCAGCATCGCAGGGGGCCACCGGGACACACGACCGGCGGGGACAGCACCCTGCGCACAAGGTCGCTCCGGCCCCTCCACCGCGCCCTGGCCGCTGCTCCACGCCGAGGCCGGCCCCGGCAGCGGGCAGACACCCGGCCCCGGGCAGACCCTCGGCCCCGGAGCCGCCGGG
>VWZZ01000502.1:1016871-1030171 GCA_013399095.1 Psophia crepitans
GCCCGGCGGGCGGAGGCAGCGGGCAGCGCTGGCTGCCGAGATCCCTGCAGCCGCCGAGGTCCCTGCAGCGGCCGGCCTCGCGCGAGGACCGACGTGTCCCCGGCCCGTCGCTCCGTCACCCCAGATAGCAGCGGGCTGTGGGGTTTATGGCGCTGTGCTGAAATAGCCCTTGGGCGAAGGAGCGCAGGGAGATTAGCGGCGGTCTGACGCTCCAAAGGTGAAAAAGACACAGGCTCAGTATTTGCTGACGCTGATTTTACTGTGCTTGAGACGTTCCCTAATCACGCAGCATGAGGGAGTGGGCAGCCCCGTGTGGGTTTATAGCATTCAAGGGGAAAAACGTATGCAATAAGTTATTTCCCAGGCTTCTGCACATTGATTTTTAATTCTTTTTGCTAACACAGACTGGGAGGAGGGCTGACGGGTGAGGCACAGTGCCCGGCTGCTCTTCTGGAACACGTGTCGCATGTTAGCGTGAGCGTGTGTCTCACAGGAGCTGCCGTGATTGATGTTAGTTTTGCTACTCAGGGAAATAAAAACAACTTGTGAGAGTTGAGGGAGTCACAAATGGCAGTGCTCTGTGGCCACTGCAAGGTGGCTGACGTTACCTGTGACGTTCCTTCAGCTGGTCTCAGTCCCGTGCACGCTCTGTTACCAGGTCTCCCGCGGGATCACCCGGAAAGTTACCACTCCTTCATGTGGAATAACTTCTTCAAGCACATTGACATCTCAGCAGAAAACGTTCACATTCTGGATGGAAACGCGCCCGATCTGCAGGCAGAGTGCGACGCATTTGAGGATAAAATCAAAGCGGCTGGAGGAATTGAGCTCTTTGTTGGAGGTGAAAACCCGAAGGCCTGGCGGTCCCCAGACGCTGGCAGGAAGCGCTGCCTTTCCCGCACCAGCTGCCTCTTTTATTATCAGCAGAGTGAACTTGCAGTGCAGTTCAGCGGATTTGGAGCGATAGCCAACCCACGCACCATCGCGCCGGGCGCTCGCGTGCTGGCAGCCTTGTCTTCCAGCGTACCGCTCCCTCAGTTTTAGCTATTTCGATCCAGCAAGTGAATTGTTGAGGGAAAACTCGGCAGGAGAAGCAGGCAGGGCTAGAATTGTCCCGAATACAAAAAGTAGTGCCAACGGGAAGCTGCTAGGAGCAGTCAGAGTCCTCTGAGCTGGCAGGAGCTCAACACAAGTTGATCTTCAGTTTGCCTTGAGTTTCTGCCATCTACGTCTTGTTGTCTCTGCACAATTAGGGAAGAATCTTTGTTGGCTTCAGAGGTGGCTTTTGCTATCGTTCCTACCCAAAGCAAATTTGAGCTTGAGCAGCTGAACTGCAGGTGTCTTTCTCAGCTCTCTGTCTGTTCCTGGAAGCATCAAATGTCCTTCCAATAGGAGTGCTGCTGGCTCTGCTTCCGCCAGCCACCGTTGCAGCCGCTGACCTACCTCTCACACTCTCCCCGTTGCAGGTATTGGCCCAGACGGTCACATCGCTTTCAACGAGCCCGGATCGAGTTTGGTATCCAGGACGCGAGTGAAGACCTTGGCTATGGACACTATCTTGGCTAACGCCAGGTTCTTTGATGGCGACCTCTCCAAAGTTCCCACCATGGCTTTGACGGTTGGAGTCGGCACTGTCATGGACGCCAGAGAGGTTAGGAGAAAAGCGGTGACTTCATACAGTAACTCTTGAGCGGGGCTTCCTGGAGTAGCTAAAGCTCATCCCGTCCTGGAGCAGCATTGCACCCTGCTGGCGTGGGCCAGCGTTTGCTGCTCCTGCCGCAGGCTGCGGCATACCTGGTCCTGCTGCTCTCTTCCACCCTGCAACGCTATGGAAAGGCTCTTGCTCTGTCTCCCGCTTTCACTCTACTTGGGCTCAATTTGTGTAACCGTGCAGCACAGTTGTGATCCACAGGGAGCTAGAAAGTTTTGGGAGGATGTCTTTGGTTGAGCAGCTCCTCTGGGGAAAGAGCAGAAAGAATCACTGGCTGGCTTGATGTTACACCAGCAGATCATGAAAGCCATATGGGATGCCTTTTAATTGAGTCTCTATCTTGATGTATACTTGTTAATCTTGATGTCTACGTGCTTAACAGGGGAGCTGAGAGGACCCGAATCATTACAGTGACCACCAGGCTATGATTTAATTGACAAATAGAACGCAGCCAGAGCCAACAGAATTGTGATACGGTGGTGTGCCTCTGGGGAGGATGACAGAGATGTCCCCTGCTAGGGACTGGGCAGCTCTCAGTTCGGCAGGGTGTGGGTGTGCTCTCTCTGAACCAGTTTTCTAGAGCCTGACTGCTGTCCTCTGTGTCTCGGAGTCCAGGTGATGATCCTTATCACGGGAGCCCACAAAGCCTTTGCTTTGTACAAAGCCATTGAGGAAGGTGTCAACCACATGTGGACAGTCTCTGCTTTCCAGCAGCACCCCAACACTGTGTTTGTGTGCGATGAGGATGCCACGCTGGAACTCAAAGTTAAGACGGTGAAATACTTTAAAGGTAAGTGTTTGACCAGACCAGGCAGCTGTTGTGCTTAGTTTTTAAAAGTGGCACAAGTGCTTTGTGCTAGATGTTTCTGTTCAATCTGTCCAGCTTGGGGGTCCCCAGGACAGGAAAGTCATGGAGCTGCTGGAGCGAGTCCAGAGGAGGCCCCAGAGATGCTGCGAGGGCTGGAGCCCCTCTGCTCTGGAGACAGGCTGAGGGAGCTGGGCTTGTCCAGCCTGGGGCAGAGAAGGCTGCGGGGAGCCCTTGGAGCCCCTCCCAGGGCCTGCAGGGGCTGCAGGAAAGCTGGAGAGGGGCTGGTTGCAGGGCAGGGGGGGCCAGGCCAAGGGGAAGGGCCTGAAGCTGCAGGAGGGGAGCTGGAGCTGAGCTGGGAGGCAGCAGTCCTTCCCTGGGAGGGTGCTGAGGCCCTGGCACAGGGTGCCCCGAGAAGCTGTGGCTGCCCCTGGCTCCCTGGCAGTGCCCAAGGCCAGGCTGGATGGGGCTGTGGGCAGCCTGGGCTGGTGGGGGGTGTCCCTGCCAGTGGCGGGGGAGTTGGGGCTGGATGGGCTGTGAGGTCCCTTCCAACCCAAACCAGTCTGGGGTTCTAATCAACTCCCAGAGGAGTACATTTCTTAAATACAACAGCTGAGATGTACAGTGATGCTAACAGCGCAAAGGGAACGCTTAACTCTGTGGGCACGGGGGCAGAGGCACAAGGACTCCAGTAACACCCAACTTCATCAGCATCTTCATGAATGAGAATTTTGCTCTATTATGTCTACATAACTCATCTTTTTACTTGCTGCACTAGGTTTAATGCTGGTTCACAACAAGCTTGTGGAACCCTTATACAGCATGAAGGAGACAGAAGCAGAAAGAAGCCACTCTAAGAAGCCGTACAGCGATTAATCTCTCGCTGTTCAGAGCAATGCTGAACCGGCTCTTCTGTTGGAAACCAGCTGTGAAGAAAGGGAATTGCTGCAGAAACTCATCTTATAATTGCTCTTCAATTAGCAAAATGATTATGTGCTTGCTTCTCTCCATTAAAGACAGATGCAACACCTGCCTTAATTAACCAGATGAGGATGGGATCCAGTATAGCGCGTTCCACAAACTTTTGCCACTAGTTGATTCTCCGAAGACAGTCAGTGGAGACCAAGTTGTTTAATTTACAAAGCAACTGTAACGGTGTGGTCTGAAGGCACAAAAACGTAAATGTGAAGATCTGTGAAAGTACAACGCTGCAGAAACCAAACGGGTAATGGCTCTGGGATGTATTCCTTGCAGTTATGGCAAGGACCTTCTGGTGTCACTCCCCCTCCACAATACACTCTGACACTGAAGACATTAAAATGGGAACTGAGCTTGTTCAGCCAGAGGAGGGAAAGCTTCAGCACAACCTAACGGCAGCGTGCTTCACAGCTCCGAGGAGGCTGTGAGGAAGATGAAGCCAGGCTCTCCTGGGCGCTGCACGGGGGAAGAGGAAGGGAGACAAGCGGGCTTGAGTTGAGACAAGATGCGCTGACTGGACATAAGGAAAAACCAACCGTGGGGACGGCCAAGCAGGGGGCAGGGTGCCCAGAGGTGCTGCAGTCTCTGTCCATAGGAGGTCTGCAAGGCCTGACTGGGCAGAGCCCTGGCTGAGCCCTGCTCTGAGCCAGGCCTTGCACTTGAGCCCACCCCAGCAGAGGAGAGGCTCCAGGCGGCGTTCACCAGCGCCCTATTCCTACCGCAGTTTACGCATCTCTCTGGTTTTATTTGTCATCACACAAGCAGCCCTACATGTTTGGTTTCAGGGTATAATTTTCTATGCCCTGGTGCTTTATCGCGTACTACAGAGGGTGGATTTGTTCAGATTAAGCACGAACGACTGCTGGTGCTGCTCGGTGCCGTTATTTGTGTCAGTGCAGAGCCTGAAGCAGTAACTCCTCTCCCCCGCTTCCAGTGCTTTACAGTGCTACAAGGAAATGCCAGATACACCTCGGAGGAAACACTCCGTTCCCACTGGCCCATCTTTAATTACAGAAGCCCCACAGCAGCCCACACCGGCACCACCCCGCCAGTTCTGAAACTTGATTCCTGGGTTTCCCATCAAATGCTGCAATGAGGGGTGAGACCGACTGGGGAGCGTCTCTTTTCTTTGTGCAGAAATTTTGCAACCTATTGATCTGTAACGTAACTTTCTACAGTAAATGTCTTAATTTTTTCTAAACGGTGGCAGTGGCTGTGCCTGCCGCTCAGTCGCGGTGTGGTAGTGCAACATGGACCAGTTCATGTGGTGGAACGGGACCCACAATACCATCCACACAGCAACCCCGCAGCCCCTGAAGCCCAGGAAGGACCCGTTACTGTGCCCAACCTTTCTCCATCACCTAGAACCAAAGCTGCATTGCAAGCAGGGTGGTAGAAATAGCTACTGCTGCTCCCGACTCCAGGAGCCCCCTGCCTTGTCCAGTGCTGGCTGGCAGCTTTTCACAGGACACCCGCTTCGATTCTGTCCTGCCAGGCAGCAGCTGTTTCCTATAAAAAAAGTGGGATCTTGAAAGGAGGAGGGCACAGGGAGGAGGGCACAGCTCTCTACCTAGTACCACAAAGTGTCTGCAAGTAACCTAACGCTCCTTCTGTGCGTGCACAGAGATGGAGGAAGTGAGGTCTGCAAGGGGGGGGAAATAAATGAGGAAACACTGTGCCACATTACCAGAGCTGCCCGCCTGCTCTCTGAACGTAGAGACAGGTTCTGGCTTGAGCTGTCCCACCTTTGCAACACCACCTGATGTCCTATGAGTGCCGTCACTGCCTGTCCCCTCTGTGGGAGCTCTGTCCTGCTCACTGCAGAATGGGGGAGCTCCGTCGAGGGCTTCCTGAGTGCCCAGAACTCGGGGACACCATGGTGGCTGCATCACCACTTCTCTCCGTGCATTCTTGCCAACGGGTGGCAACATCTTAAATACTTCACCATCCACTCTGGCCGTGGCTTTTCATCCCAGCACGGCCTGTGCTCAGCCCACCTCTGTCCTGGCCAAGGGGCCTGCCCAGGCTCCGGCAGGTCTGGGCCCAGCACAATCCATCCTGTGCCAACCTCCCTCGCCAGCCTGGCGCCCGCTGGGTCCCCTCTGTGTCCTTCCACAGCCGAGCGAGCACCCCGGCCCACGGCGCAGCAGCTCTCGGGGCCACCACCACCCAGACGGGGAACAGCTCCGTGCCCCACGCCGACTGTGCTGCCATACCCGTGGCACAATGAAGACAACCAGGCAGACAACTACGTTCGCTGACTTAAAGTGAATTTAGTGCATGTGAAAGGTGCAGGAAATACAATTTAAACCATACACAGTAGAACCTTTCCCTACACACTGTCCTACGGCCTGAACCAAGACAAGAGATCTGCTCTTACGCTCTCTTCTCTCTTTAATCGCTGCCAATTCTAATTTCACGCTCTGTGAAAGGAACTAAACCAGCACTCGTTTTGGCCAGATATGTGAATACAAATTTATTTACTAACAGTCAAAACCCACTGAGAGCTGATCACCTTGAGTTTTCCCGAAGAGCCTTCCAGCTCCTGAGCTATCCACCTGGACCCTGCTAGTTGTTCTGAACACAGCACATGCAGTTTTGATTTGAAAATAAATTTTGAGACCATTCTGTCAGTGGAAAAACTTCTAAAAAATAGTGGTTCCCTCCAGTCATTACTTTCATGCTCACAGAATTACTTACTGAGCTTGTAGGGGAAACAATTTGGGTTTTGAAATAATTTGAAGTGCAAGAACAGTGGAAATAACGGATCTTGTCCAGAAGCAGAACTATGAACTAACCAAATTTCTCATACGAAGAGTTAGTAAAAAATAAATTACTTCATCATCTGAGAAGACAAGGTGACTTTCAGTGTCTCAAAGAATTCAAGTTA
The DNA here is from genome assembly GCA_013399095.1 of Psophia crepitans. Classification (NCBI taxonomy): domain Eukaryota; kingdom Metazoa; phylum Chordata; class Aves; order Gruiformes; family Psophiidae; genus Psophia; species Psophia crepitans. Next base: position 1,023,256 of record VWZZ01000502.1, read on the forward strand.
ATCTTAATTAGGTATCCATAAAAATGTGTGTCAATATCTGACTGATACTTTTCATCCTCTCACTGGCCTCACGCTCAGTTCACTGCTTCACCACGCACCGTCAAAACCAGGAGAGGCAACGTAAGTTGATACACCAGCAACGCTGAGATGAGTCAACAAACTGATTCCAATCCCTGGAAATGGTCGTTGGCCATTTTCTGCCACAGCATTCAGTAACCCAGAGACCCAGCAAGAAGGGGATAGGGATAATCAGCTTCGCCATCATTAGAAAGTGTCCGTGGCGGAGCAAGGAGCTGTTGTTCAGAGAAGCAGGTCAGGAGGCGCTAGGGAAACAACAGGTTCAGCTGCTGAATACAGAACAGATTTTCTGTCAGGTATCAGAAAACTTGCCCCGTGCAAGCAGCATCACTGAACAGCTCCAGACAGCACCGCAGCGAGAATCAAACCACCCTAAACCCCACGACGGGTGAGCCAAGATCCTTGAAAGGTTGGTCTCCCTACAGGACACTCCCAAATATTTCTGTGATTTGGGGCTTCACTTTTTGCTTGTTTGAAACAGGGGCACCTCTTAGTGTAGGCTTTTCCAGTAATTTTCCAACTTCTGACTGGTGGTACTTGTCTTTAACAACCGATAGAATTATTGGGGCCTTCAGTAGTGATCCTGACCACAGGACAGGTAAAATGGTCTCCTTTGGTTTTGGCAACAGCCTCTGAAGTGTGAGTATCCTGCAGTGCAAGGCAGTTCTCATTCTTCTATCACATAATGGAAGTGAAAAGCAAACAAACTTGACACAAAAATGGAAAGCATCTGTCTCTGGCTTGTTCGGCTTTTGTTGCTAGAGAAAGCTACTGGTCTTCATCTTCACCTTCCCAGAACTCACCATCAATATGCATGGCTTGAAACAATCTGCAGGACAGCCAACAATTTACATCAGGATGTTCAAAAAGTAAAATACGTACCAAAACCCCCTAAACATGACAAAAAAAAAAAAAAAGCAAGTTTCACTATTTTTTTCAGTATCGTAACCCACTGATGCTGCAGTCCTCAAAGTCCATTAAGATAAGCTACTCTACACTTCCACAGCACATTACACCAGAAGGTTTTGCAGTTCCTTACAAATGCAATGTCTGAAGAAATCCCTGAACATATTAACAATCCCGAAGGCAGGAGGAGTTACCCGGCGTGCCGCCGCCCCGGGGCGTGCAGCAGGTAGGCAGTGCAGCAGAGGCAGCCACGCCTGCAGCTGGGCAAACAACTACCATAAGCAAGGGGGGAACAAAAGGGAAGAAACCGATTTTTATAAAACAGATCAGCTTAGTCAAGATAGGTAGAGGTTAAGCTAAACTAAAACAAAACAAAACAAAAAACCAAACCCCACGGCTCAAAAAACCAAACCAAAACCGAACAGCGGAGAGACACCAGAAGAACCAAAATAGAAAGTAACAAAATTACTGAAAAAGAAGGGCCAAGAACAAGGAATATAATAATAATAATAATAATCCTGTCAGCCACATCTATCCCGGCAGAACAGGCAACGGAGGGCCGAGTACAGTATTGGTATTTTGACTTTTGTGTGCAGGCATGACACACCACAGCGACGAGCACATAACCCAGGGAACTCACACGAGGTTAGAGGGTGCCGCTGTCGCGCCTCTCTGACCTGCCAGCCCCTGCGCTTGGCCGGGGAGCAGCAGCATCTTTTCTCTCCTGGCACATCCCTAACAGCGATGACGTAAGCCAAGCGCGCGGCTTTTTAGAAGCAGCTTTCTTGCCCGAAGGCTTGCACAGCACTGTCACGTACCTGAGCGTCTGCAAGGAAACGTTCCACTGCAGGCTGTCTCTTGGCCAGAGGCAGCAAGGAACAGGGCCGCAAGACCTCTCCAGAATTTTAAACCCAAAGAAGAAATGCAGGTAAATACGTACCTGTTAAAGCACGGGGAGGCCGGGTCGTTGAAGTGCCTGTACGGGTTCACCCGGGACAGGGAACCCATACAAAGCCAGCAGAAGTACTGCATGCAGCCCGTACACGTCATTTTGTTACAACCATCTAGTTTCTGGTAGGGGAAGGAAAAGAGAAATGGCAGTAACAAAATCCTCGCGGGGCAGTCGTCAGGCCTGCCTGCCCCCAGAACCACACCAACTAGTGAATACGTTTCACCCCCACTGCTATTCTGGTATTTTTTCACTGCTGAAGAGAACGAGGACCTAGAATCACAGAACTGTACATTGGCTGTAATACTAACGGCAATGGGAATCGGTATTCTGAAGCGAGGTCCATTTACTGGCTGTAGTTTGAAACAGCACTAGCCTGAAAAACATGGAGAACAGAGGGATTTATACGGATCCATATTCAACCTGGATCTTTTTAGTACCAGGGGGCTGAAGAGTACCAGCTGCTGTATTTACTGAAGTCCCTGAGCTCCGGAAACATCCCCTGCGCTTCTACACAACGCAGCCAGAAATGGAAAGTTCTCTTACTGCTTCCTGGGAATTTACCCTCCCTGGTGAGGATGGAGGCTACAAAGAAATCCCTGTTCCAGCCGAAATGCAGAACCGACTTAATTCATGTTAGTTTCTGGTAAGAGTTGCCATGGCCCTTCAGCCCTTCCCCTCCGTGCTCACCTCTATATGCGTACCGCAGCAAGGACAAGACTTGGAGTTCTTTTCTAGCCATTCTTTACTCTCCATCTCCTCCAGGGCTTTCTGAATCACTCGTTTGCCGTAGCGCTGTTCCAAAAATCTTTTAGTTGCCTCATCCGCTTCCAAATATTCATTTCGCAAATCCATTAATTTCTCTGGGGAATTAAACAAACAAAAACAAAAAAAAAAACAAAACAGCTTTTGTAATATATTGCATAAAGACGTCCAACTAATAACAGCATATAAGTATTCTCAAAGGAAAGTAACGCCATTAATTAAAGAGCAAGTACAACATTACAATACCTACAGAAAAGATGGGAATATTAAATCCCTCTACCTCAAAATTCAACAGTTTTACACCGTTTCATTACAAAAGCAACCAATCAATGGAATTACAACAAATCTACTAGGTAAAATAAACTGAAAAATTGAAATATTTTTTCCAAACACACATTTAGTAAAACTTTGTCACATTATTTTGAGGCCAAACAGATAGAGAAGCATCCACCTGATTCCCACATCAGTTCTGACAACAGAAAGTAGCAGATTCACAGAAAAGGGTAAAAAAAGGCACACATACTATTATTTTTTCCCTGCTACGGCCTCAGCAGTTTAGGGACTTCCTGAGCCGCTGAGCATCATCAAAGGAATAGTTCTTGATTGCCAGCAACAGACCTACTCCAACCGAATCTGTCTAAGCTTTCAGAAAACTCAAATGGCAATGAGTTTCCTTGCTTAATTTCTGACATTCAGGCTTTTTCACACAAGGCTTCACTGTTTCTTGACGCATTTATGGAACAGGATGACTCACCCGCAGTAACTTTGCACGGGGAGACCCCGTGGTAAGTCATTTTACAGAGAGTACAAAAAGCATAGTTGCAACGGGAACAGATGCCCATGGTGCAACCTGGTTCTTGCATGACTGGGGTCTGGCAGCCTGGGCGAGGGCAATACACCACGTCGGCCATCAGGTCCAAGCTGGACTGCAGAAGCAGGCGGTCGTAACGTGCAAACAGCTGCTCTCCAACCAACTCTTTAACCTAAATGAAGATCAAGGAATGATTACGTGCATCTGAAATTCCAGGCCTGCTAGCTTCAGCAAAAACCAGTGGGTCAATGAAGAAGTACCTACAGCTGGGATGAATCCACTTTGTATTCCCCAACAGGTCAAGAATTACTCCTAGAATGCTGTTTTAATAATAGTTAGATGAAATCATGCAGTATCAAAGGTCATGGGACGTTAATTCAGGCCTCTGACGGATGCCAGCACTAGCACAGTGGGCAAAACGTGCCACGTTTAACCTCTGACGCCTCTGTGTGGCTCAGCATGTGAAAAAAACCCACCCCAGGTATATTCACGGTGCTCACCACAAAAAGCCACACCTTGTCTTCTGAATTACTGGTAAGTTAGCAGAACCCTGCCATCGCTGCTTGCACACCTCTATTACCTGGCCAGGAGTAGCGACAGAAGAACACTTCGGCTCTGGACAGTTGAGGCAGTGGACCTGCCCATCCCTGATCTGGATTTCAAAGTAGTCCTTCAGGCATGCTTTGCAGTACACATGGCTGCACTCCGTGAAGTACATACAGTCACTGCCCAGCTTCTCGCAGAAGCAGATATTGCACAGGTACATCTTGCTGTTAAAGCACTTCCTCCTCTGAGCCTGATCAAAGTCCAGAATTTCCCTAATCAGACTCGACAACGATTCCACATCCTGCACGGCTCTCGCGTCGATGATTTCTCCTTCGGCTGCTGCGGAGCCTGCTGCACCACCACCATCCTTCTCGGCGTCGAGGGGGGCCGAAGGCGTCCTGCTCTGCCCGTTCCCTTGGTGGCACATTTTCAGCTCATACGGGGAGGAAATATTCAGGTAACTCAGCGTTTCTTCCTTCAGGAACTGCATCCAGGCAAATAAGACCACGCAGCCTCGATTCTCTTCCCATACGTTGTCTAAGTGTTTGCAAAGAGCACTGAGCTAGGAGAAAAAAAAAAATTCCAGATTTCAGCAAGTTCTGATGGCTCGTTACTGTTTTTCTCTCCTATGGCCCCCCTTAGTGCATATTTAGATTTCAGATTCTGGAGGTTTTATATATAATATACATAAAATACATATACAACTAACACTCATAGACACAAGGTTTCATTCCTCAGAACTGTGACCAAATAAAAACAAGTAGGAAACCAAAGAAGAGCCAATGTGATTGTTCATGTCTCAATTTTACTTTCATCTACTACATTAACATGCCCCAGAGCACTGTTAATCGTGAATGTGCTCATGACCACAAAAGCTCTGTTAAAATGATAAAACTTTTGCAAACCTGGGCTTGGGAGAGCCATTTTCCACTGAGGGTAAACGCCGGAGGGGAGGTTGAGGGGTAGTCCGGTGGGAGTTCAAAATTCAGCACAAGGGGAGGCAGAAAGCAAACGGAGTATTCAAACCCGTTGTTCTGGAGGCTTTCTGTGGAGTTGCCCAAATCAGAGAGAATTGAGGCAGTTTGAGAGATAACAAGAAAATGAAAACTAATGAACTGTAATTGTTGTGACAGTACCCAATACATCTCTTTTCGTGTGATAAATTTCTGGGTTTAGAATTATTTATTCAACCCTACATAACAAAACTTCTCAGCGCAGGAAAATCTCCCGGCGTTGTACATGTAGGGTTAAATGAGAAAACACCAGTACCGTGAACTATCTGATCCTACACAAACCAAGAACACGGAAAGACATATCCTCAGGGGAAAAAAAGTAATAATAAACTTAATTATTTCAAAGAAATACCATTACTCATCTCTGATTTTGAAGTTACACGCATGAGGATGAAATTGCCTCCTCAGACATAAACCCCACGAAACCACGAGCGCAGCACAGGGCTGGCCGCGCTCCTGCAGGTCGCGAGAGCAGCGGCCCTCTAAGTGTGTACCCAAAAATCAGCTTGGGAAAACCCAATGGTGGGAAAACCCAAAACATCTCAACTCACCACTCACAACAATTTTGAAGTTTTGGGGCAACTCCAGACAAATTCTTGTTTCTCCTCCTTGGGCAGACTCGGCTCTCTTGAACTCATCTTCATCATAAATGCTGGCCAAAGCCAGCAGCTCATCCTCCTGAGCTTCTTTGTCTTCTGAAGACATTTAAATTTTCTGTGGAATTAATACCACAAGATCAGCGGAGTTAACGCAGCCTGTTCACGTTACCAAGCCGGGGGATCTATTTTGTACTACCGTAATAAGACTTAGAAACCCAAGGAACTGCTATAAACCCAGGTGAACTATCATTAAGCTTTTTTACAGGTTGAAAAAACATCGACAGCTTTACAAACTTAAAAAAAAAATCCACCTGAGCAGAACACTGAGGAGTCGAAATGCAAACTGTGTTAGTGGCTACAGACAGCTGCGAGGGGGCGAGAAGAGCGAAACACCTCGACGGCAGAAGTGACACGGGGACACTTCAGCAACGTCTGAAAGGGAAAACACTCCCCCTCCCCATAAAGGCAGGAGTAACTATCTCTCGCACGGTGTTCTAAACCAAACGAACGGCGCCGTCTGTGATTAAACTTACCGGCGGTATCAATAGGGCGGCTTCAGATCCTACACAGGCCTCTGGCGGCGCTCCCGGCCCGTTCAGCCGCGGACCGGGGCGGTACGGCCGCCTTTAATGGAGACTCACCGCTGCGCAGGGGGCGGCCGCAGGGCCCGGGCAGCCGCTCGTGCCCCCGGGAGAGCTGCGGGCCGGAGACCTTCCCTCACGCGAGGCACGAAAACCGGCCACTGCGTCCCCAGAAGCGCAGGCGGTGACGGCACCTCCGGGCTGCCGGGGGCCGGACGCCCAGAGGGATTAAAGTCCCCTCGGCATTTCCATTGCGGCCGGTCACACACACTGCGCTTGGGCAGGCGCGCTCGGCAGCTCAGGGCAGGTTTTCCCAGCTCTAACAGCTCCTTTGTTACGTGGCATCACTACAAGCCGCGACCCGACCGCGACAGGGTCCCCGCAGGGGCCTGCACGGCCTCGCCGGGCCGCCGCCTCCCGGGACACGAGGAGCAGCACGGGAAAGAACAACCACCGGAACCCCTGCGGGGAACAGCGACACCCCCCCGCCAGGTCCGGCCAGGCGCCCCACACGAGCGGCCCTACAGCGGTTGTGCCGGGTTCAGCCAGCCCCTTCTTGCCCCCTAACGCACCACGGCAGCTCTGCTCGGGCGGCGGGCGGAGCAGCAGGGCCCGCCCCCCCCCCGGGGGCTACCGGGCCCGCCGGGGCGAGGCGGAGCGAGGCCTGG
>VWZZ01000502.1:1030447-1048677 GCA_013399095.1 Psophia crepitans
CCGGGGCCCCCGCCGCACCCTTCCCCGACACGCGCCCTCAGCAGGCGCTGAGCCGCCCCGTATTGATTAGCGCTGCTAATTACCATGGGACTGAATCGGCTGCAGCCTGGGCGCAGCGGGCAGAGCTCCGTGCGCCGCCCCTCCGCCTCCCCCCGCCACCCCAATCAACAGCTGGAGCAGGTGATCCAGTGGAATCCAGTGCGTTTATTTCTTGCAATGTCTGAACGGGCGCTTCAGCTTTGGATTTTAAACACATACAAATTAACACTTGCAAGTTTAATGACAGTCAGTACTAGAAGCAAACCATTGTATAAAGCTCATAGAAAAAAAAAAAAGCCAACTCTGGCAGGTCCATCTTCTCCCAGGAAAAGAAAAACCCAAACCCCAAGCATCGCAAACAGGCCCCATGGCAGCGAGCACAGCCCCTTCACAAAAATGTTAGGAACAAGTCAGACTCAGCTCTCAGCAAGGGCAGCTGAAATACAAGTATTCATTTTCTTTCTACAAGCAGCTAATTTAACTAGAGATAAACAACCTTCCATGACCTAATTAGCTGGGGAGTCTGCCAGCACACCTGATGCACAGGAGCTGCCACACCACTGCTGTGAATCCAAGATGGGAACAAACATTCTGATACTCCCACCCACAGCTGCACAAGCCTTGTGTAACCACAACCTGTTCCAGTGCAATGAAAACAGATCTGGATTAGTGCCCAAACACTAAAACAGGGCCAAGAGTGAGATGAGCAAATGAAAGACAAGGCAGAGGCTCACAGCCCCCACATCAGCACTGCAATCCCCACAAGAAAGCAAAAAACAGTTCAGGCAGTGCTGTCCTGCTCCCTTCCCTGGACATTAAGAACAGAGAATCAGTTTGTGGTTGATGGTGGAGGTCTAGTAGGAATACCAAAACTTCTAAACACAGTCCTAAGGGCAAGAAACACTGCTCGTTCAGCCGAGTTAGCTACTACCTAAGTGTTCCAACTTGATGCATTGAGCCAATCTCCAAAAAAATCCCTAGGAGTGCTGTGGGATCCACTTGCTTCAATTTGTATTCAGAACATACAAAGTCAACAACTTAAAGCTTTATTGTAGTTTGCAATAGTATAAACAAGTGCTGAAATTCAGTCAATGTCCATTTCAGGGAGCTTCTTCTCAGGGGCAGCCGCAGCAGTGCCCTGGTCGGGGGCCTGGGCCCCCCCACTGGCTTCTCCCTGCTCATCCACTGGTCCGTTGGGTTCAGGGGGCTTCTGCTCCTCCTTCGGGAGCTCAACTTTGGGCTTGGGTTTTGTGACTATAGGATTACAAATACTTGTCAATTCCTAGAAAACACAGAAATAAAACACTGTTAGAACTGATTTTACCTGGCAGGAGCTGTACTTTAACCCACTGCTCAAATTAACTTTTGACAGCACAAGGCAAACAGCAGGGCTGAGGGCTGACGTGTATTAACCAATACACGATTAACAGATGAACACCCACTCCCTCCCTGCTATCACACATTCCTCACTTCAGTTTCTCTGAGCACAAGCAGCTAGACCAAGAAACACGGATTCTGTGTAATTCCCTGTATTTCCACAAAAGACTTACTTTAGTCTTAGCTTGTATGTCTTTAGCTTTTATAACTGGGTCCAAAGTAAGACTTCTCTTGTTCTGAAGATTAAGTTTGTTGTTCATCCACTCCATAGCTTCATTCGCACTCTTCTCCACTTTTGCTATGTCTGCTTCATCTAGATGGTCATACTGTTCGTCCTGAAACAGCCAAAGGAGTAGTAGTTGTGGAAATCCTTGTTCTGCATATTTAAACTGCATGCTTGTTTCTTCAAACTTCTTGCTTCAAAACACTGGAAAGCCCATTTGGCCAGAAGGCTGCTCTAGTCAGAGCAGTTAGGGTGATCACCCACAGCTCTAACCAGCAAGCTGAAGTTCTACCACTGCTGGTATTTCCCCTTCAGGAGGAAATCAATACCTGATTACAGACGACTGTCAGATTTCCAAGCCAACAGCCACCTCTGAAGATATGGTAAACACCAAGAAAACAGAAGCTAGCCAGGAGGTTGCACCAGCTTTGTTTGAAGGAGCTTACTTAAAATTTAGAAAAAGATTTATACTACGTTCTTATATTTGCCAGGAGTTAAGTATGGAAATACCTTTGCTTTGAATGCATGAACAGTTTTCATGTACTGTTGAATTTGCTTCCCCAAGTCCTCAAATGCTTTTGGTCTTTCCTCCGATTCTTGAAATCGTGCCTGAATTGGTTGACCCAGAGTCTGAAACAAAGCACAACAGCTATCAAAAACCAGGCAGCATCTCAACAGCACCCTGTCAAGTCTTGCAGGATCCATCAGCATCTCTGACCTCCTCAGAGCAGTTACAGGAGGGACCGAGTCTCCCTCAACCCTGTGCTGTTACAGGTCCATTGCAGATCTGCTCCTCAGGCACTTAAGCCAATTAAGTGGTTCACTACCAGTGAACTTACTTGAAGCATTAGACCCAGGACAGCTTCCCACTTCAGAGTTCTCTAGATTGAGCAAATTCCAGTGGGAATGTAAGAACCACTTACCTTCAGCTCTGTCAATTTATCAATGTAAATTTGTTTGGGTTGGTCTTCACCATCTTCATAGAGCCAGTTCTCTGTATCTTCCAGCTTCAGTGTGAAGCTGTTTCGATCCTGAAGCAATCCATACAAAACAGATAGGTGAGGTCATTCTATTAGACAGCAGATGTGGTGTCTTCATGGTACTTAGAAGCTTTCTCAAAGGGCTATATTTCAGAATGTTAAGAACCCTGTCTGAAACCCTTTGTCCTATTTTTCACTAAAATAGGAAATAAAACTCTTCAGTATGGCTTTGTGATGGAGACCAGGCCTAAGGAAGAACCATCTACAAGACCCAGTTTAGATCAATGCTGTCACACAAAAGCCTCTTTCTTCCATTCCCTTCTCTCCCTCCACATTTTAATCATCACTATGAGCAAGTCTGAGAACAGAGTGAAATTTATCTTTAGCAAAGGTGCCACAAATCTAACTTGACTTGTCCCAGTTTTAGTTCTGATGCGGGTACATGGGCTCTGCAGACCCCGTGCCGGCACGGCTCCCATCACAACCAGAGATCTACTCGCGAGTCTGGAGGGATTCATCGACTAACACAGTCAGCTAACTTAGTTACATTAACTACACTCCAAACTCCCTCAGTACATCATCAACACCAAGGATTTTTAGGCAACCAATTCAGCTACAGGTGCCCACATTTAGTCAGACTAACCCGTCCATTATGTTCCTAGGTAGGGTGATTCTTTGATTATTTTGTTTTTATCTTAAACTATTCCTAAATACAGACAAGAGACAAAATAGAATAGGTTGCCTTAAAATGGTTGTGCAAGTGCTCCTAGGCTGTTCCAGTCTGAGAACACACGCTCTGATAATATCTTAATTGCTGCAACTGTTTTGGAAGAGAACACACAATATATCCCGGGTACCATCTGCTCGTACTTGGGCCACATTAACGAGGTTATCTTCAAAGCCAGAAAGGTTACAAAAGCTATTTCTAAGTTTAATGTCTGCAAATATAGTCTAAACACACACAGTATCCAATACAGGTCAGAGGTTATTAAAAATAGAACTGTTCATTACATAAAATACATTAGAAGACAATCCAGCTAAAAATACTTACATCTTCACTAACAAACTTCTCATAAATACTGCAGAGTTTGTCTCTCATCTCGTACACATATTCTTCCACAGCATTCTTGGCATCATTCCTCTCCTTCTCTAGCTTATCCTGCATTATCATCTTACCCTGTGAAAAAGTTGTCAAATTAGTTGGCTAAGAAGTAGTTATTTAACGTTTATTGCCAGGACTCCGCATTACCGGAGGCTTCAGTTCAGCCAGAGATTTTGAAATACTGTGGTTTACAGAACTGTTCTAAACACAGCACACAAATAAAAGCCAATTTCAGCTTTGGTGGAATATCAAGTACAGAACAATCCTGCTCGAGTTGAGGAACCTTCACCCTGATGGTGGCAGCCATAGAGTACCTCGTAACTGCAGGTGATTTTGGAAATAGCCACCCTGTGAAGTAGCAGAACCCCTCTCCAGTGAGTTACAGCACTCGCTGAGCAGGAGTCATGTTTTGGCTCCACAGGGCACCGATGTTCCCTTTGGAAAATACTGCTTTCTTCCCCTTTTCACCTTTCCTTGATCACATTAGTCACATTTAGTCAACAGCAAAGTTTCTGGAGATCAAGCAGTGAAATTTTTAGCTTGTGCAAGTAAGAGTTTACCTCATTCTCAATGAATAAGTTCAGCATATCTTTCCCTATCTGCCACACCAACTGGTTCTCAATGGGAAGGTCCACTGTAGTAGTCTTTACTTTAGCCTTCTTGGCTTGAGGTGGTTGATCCACTTTCTTGTCTTTTGAGTCAGCCTGAGAAGTCTGCATGAAAGAAATACAAAGTAAAACCAGCATCACCAGTCAGTTCGAGTTGAGGCTTCAAGATTTATAATAGAAAAAAAGTATTGCTGAGTTAGTGCAGCTCAGCAGAGCTGCACACTGTCATTCTGACACTTCAGCTGCTGAAGTCAGATAATTAATGCAGCTACTGACCTTTTCCAGGCATACTGACTGCACTCATGGGCTGATGGTGCTTATAGCTGAACACTTCCCTAGTTTAACTTACTGAAAACTACATGGTTCTTTCTTCCATGAACAGGCGAGTTCACCCATCTTATCAGTACTAGGTCACCAGACAGGTCTGCAGTTAGACACTATTTATGTACTTCCAAAGCTCTAATCACAATACAGGTACCAATCTATTCAAATAAAAGTTTAACTTCCAGAGCTATGACAGAGGCCAGTAGATATGTTCACACACTACATGTTGTTATGAATCTTCCAGAAGTATCCTATAAGGAAATACAAGTCTCGAGTGTTCACGTTACCTCCATCTCTTCAGACTCTGCCTTATTTTCAGGCTGGGTCTGCTGCTGTTCTTCAGTCTTTTGTTGTTCTTCCTGGTCTACCTGCATCTTCTGAAATTGAGAGATCCAATTTGACATGAAACAACGCACACGCAGATCACTGCTTTGGTTCCTAGGCTGATCACTGCGCTTACGCCTAATGCTCTTTAGGGAAAAGCAGCAAAATGAAAACTGAAGTGGAGTCTCAAGGCATAAATTATAAGCTTCTAATCTCTGTTTAGGCAAGCAACAGTCTCATGATTAAGAATTTCATCTATACAGTTTCATCTCAGTCCCAGTTTCAAGAGAACTGTCACTGTGACACACAAAAATGTGATTAAGTACTAATTGAAGTATTTTAGTTGCTGGACATGTCTACTAAATTCTGGCACAAGTCCCAGAACTTGGCCAATTGTGCTTCACCACCAGTTTTCTAGGTAGCTTAGAGCTATGAGGTCCGTTACCTCTTCCTCTTTCGCATTCTGATCCGTTTCCATAGGCTCTTCATTCTCATCAGATTTATGAACCTCCACTAATGATGCACTTGAAACACTGAAGATACCATGGATATTTACTCTAACTTTGACTTTCACTTTTGAACTGGAGCCATCTGTTTGAGGCGTGACCTTCTGAACCATAAAGTGAGCTAAACAATCCCAGAGAGAGAAAAAACATATAATTTGATTTAAGTTAAATCACTAAAGGTAAAATAAAACCAGACTTTTGCTGACAACAGATCACTGCAATACACTCAGAGGATATCAAATCCTACTCAAGGCAAACAATTCAATTTACTCAGCAGTGCCAGGACACACAGCTGTTAGAAACTCTCTACGGTATGCTGTAAAAGCTGCTGTTACTGGTATCAAAGTAAAAGACTGCACAATGCCGAGCATGCCCCTTTCAGGCTTGCTCCAACATTAGGATGCTCTTGCTTAGCCTATTTGTCCACACACTTAATGTTACTCCACTCATTTTACTGTGGATCCATGACTTTGGGAGCCCATCCCTACAGCATTTGTACTAAGTTACACTGTCCAAGCTATTAATAAAGCTTAAAGCTAAAGAGTAGTTTTAACCTATAGCAGGATCTGGGTAAGGCAACTCCTTGGGAGAGCTGTAGTACGCCTCAAGAGTAAAAGGTTCCTTTCTGTAGAACGTGAGGACCTTAGAAAACGGAGAGGGATGGTTCTTGGGAAAGACCTCACAGTCACTGTAAGAGAAAACAGAGCATTTCTTCAGTATGTGGGATAATGCATCTGATAAAGTCAACAGAACTTTTTTAGATACTCCTATAACTTAAAGAAAGTTTCTATTAAGAAGTAACAAAAAAGTTAGGAAGCACTTTTTTTAGAGTAAGGCCAACAGCCATACAGGACATGCCAAACTGCCACCCATTCTTGGTTTCGTTTTCTGTCATTATCTTCAGAAAAAGTACCAAAATCTGAATGGTTATGTGCACGCTGTTTTGAAATTGTTATTTGTTCTAGCTGTCACCACTCAGTTTTAAGCAGTACGTAATCATACAAGATTAAAAGGTTTTTTTACCTTAACCCTTCCTCTGCTGGTGAATTCCATCGTAAAGAAATAGGATACAGTATCAAATCTGTGATAGAAAACTCTCTCACTTTGAAAGCCGGGGACAAAATAGCACACTGAAAGAGCACAAGAGCCATGTTACAAATATTCAAACCAGGTAAATAGTAATTTAACTTAGCAAGTAGCTATTTATGCTGCTTCACATGTAAATTTGCTCTAGGTGAAGGAAGACTAATACCAACAGGCGTGGGACCTGCCTGGAAGCTCCTGTGTACCCTTCCTTTTCAGGAAGCTGTCATGATCTGTTCACTTTGAAAGTGAAAACATTAAGTTTTAGTTTAGAATCATCATGTTTGCTTTGCTACGGTTAGGCTACCAAGTTGGCTTTAGTGCTGACATAAGTCATCAGAAAACCTCAATTATAGTTACTTTATAGAGTGACCAAGTATCAGGCTTTTTGCATACCATAACACAATTCTCTTTAAGTAGATTTCAATAGCTAGCTTGTACCACTGAACTTACTAGCTGTAAGCACATATTAAACACCCAGAGAGGTGAGGTGATCAGAGCTAAAGTAGGATGTATTCAAGAGATAGTAAATACTCTGTAATTACTAGTGTTACTACTGCTTAAGCCAGTCAGTGACAATTCCAGCTTTGGACACAGATCTCCATTACCAAGAGCCTAAGCTTTCATTTCCATCCACATTATTATGCAATTGCCACATCACAAGTTTATCAGTAGTGCTGTAAAGAAGTTTCCCCTGTTTAACAGAGGCCCCCCAAAAGAGCCTGGAAGAGGAAACACAGCATGAGCTTTACCAGACTCCCAGCCACAACAGAACGAGAGTATGTGTTTCCCTCCAACAAGCTACACTGATCCACTGATTTGGCCAAGACAAATAGCACAGAAGAATTGCTTAACTACTATTTTCATTTTTCCAACCCCTTCCTGAAGCTTATTTCAACCCTTTCTATGATACACATGAAGTATCTTTCATGTTAACCTGTGCACTCTAGCTCAAATATTTATGGATGTCAATGAAAACAAAGCTAGAACAGCACTTGTTACCTGCAGCGCACAACCTCGTGCAACAGCCTCATCTGCGTTCAAAGTTGTACTGACTTCTTTGCCAAAAAATTTACTGATCTTCTCTTTAACAGCAGGGATTCTTGTGGCACCACCAACTATCTCTACTGCATAAATATCCTCCTTCTTTAACTCTAGAAAGGAGTCAGACAGTTTTGTACATTAAATGTCTTACATGAACACGCCGACATTGTGAAATGAAAGTTTTACTAGACCAACCGTTATTTTAACCTTGTTCTCTAAGCAGTAAGAACTTAATTTGTGCACGAGTTCTAAAAAGCTTGTAACCGCTAAGGAAGAAATTGTTAAGCTGCACTAAATCCACCTCCCAACACCCAAAGGAAGCTTGCATTACGGATGTCTTTCCTGCATGCAGAATACAGAATGCATATACACTTACTGGCTTGCTCCAGTACACTGCGAAGGGGTGGTTCTACTCTTGCAAGAAGCCCATCACACATCTCCAAAAATTTGCCTCTGTTGGAAGAAGCCATAAACAAAGCTATAGCACACCACAAGCAAGTTACTGTTGCAAATACAACAGGATGCCAAAACAGACAGAATGCCATTTCATCCGTGTACCACAGGCTGTTCTCTTCCCGATCCTGGTTTTACACTCATTTAGCATATTCTCCCAAACAAACTTGGTTCTGGCAATCTGGCACATTTACAACATTGACAGCCCTCCCTCCTAACTCCAGGCCACTGACCCGTCTCTAAACATTCTCATTCTGAGCAGCATCCCTGCACATGTTGTTCTCACATTTCCCACCTCCCTCTGGTCCCAAGAACTGGTACTTTACACCAAGTCTGTTTCTTGGCTGAAGCAACTTGAGTGACAGACACTCTAAGGCTTACCTTTGTAGAAGTATAACATTACCTGTTCATTGTTCCAGAGACATCTATGTCATTCATGAAGCATTCTATGTTCATCGGGAGATCAGAGGCATTAGCGCTCATGAGTTTTTTCAGTTTTTCACATTCCTGGTATAGCCTCAACAATGCACGAATCTTGGACTTTATGTCTAGTTTATATTTCTTTCCGAATTCTTCACAAAAGTATTCAACTAACATCTCATCAAACTTCCTGCCTCCAAGTGTTGTATCAAATGATGTAGCAAGAACCTTAAAAAAATTGAACTCTTCAGTAATAGTGCAATTTCTCATTACTTCAGTGAAGTCACTTAGTTAATGTCAAAGCATTTCTTTCTTTCAAATATAGTCCAACTTTAAATCAAAGCAAGGATTACAACATTACTACAGAGGGAGAATTATACTGGCATAGCAACAGCAGAAAAGAGAAGTCTAGTACGGCTCATTTTTATTCTGCCCTTGCCATCATCAGTACGGGGTTTCTTTTCATGAGCCTTGTCTAGAAGTCTAATCCATCCCAAACAAAGCTACATCCTATACTCATCTCTCCCATTTCACAGACACTGCTTGCAAGAATTAAGCTATTCCCTTATATTTCAGAACAATCTGAGTAGCAATTGCATCACAAATATCAGAGTATGTTGACTGCAACTGCAGTAGTAGCTCTACACATCGTAACAGATGCTTTTTTTGTAAAGCCTACCAAGTCTAAAGCATGATTATCCTATGCCTTTGTAACTGTTGTCAGACATGTTCCAAATGCTGTTGGGGAAAAAAAACCACCATTACCAGAGACAAATTCTGGCAGCTACAGAAATATCAGACCTCTTTGTGAATGGTAATTCTCACAAGAACTGCAGCGAATACACACAGCTGTTACAAGCTCAAGGAGAAACATTTGCCATCTCAAATGTTAAAAAGCAGCCTTGGGAACCCAGCCTTCCTGTAATTAGGTGACAGCTTTCAGAAGAACTTTAGGAAGATAGGGCAAGGCTTAGCAACAGTTTGTTCAGTAACTAGTACTGTAAGCAGACCATCAGTTTCCAAACTCTGCTCAGCCACTGTCAGTTTGAGTCATATCCCAGTTTAATATTTGATGCCTCATAAGGGTGGAACATGCTTGCACCAAGCTAAAAATAAAACGTGAAGAGAATATATGTTGTTAACTCTTGCAAAGAGGTGCTCATTTTTGATGAGGGAATTAACTGCAAAGGAAATCTGTAGCACATCCACCTCAGTTGATTTTACTCTTTAAACTTTTAAGGAATAGAACAGTGAAGTGTCACATTCTTCTCAGATTAAGAGAATCTGAAACACCTTCAGATTGTTTAGTCTCTACACTGTTTTAACAGCCTTGCTATGCAGCTCTGTTCGATCCTCAAAAGTATCTCTTCTGTACTTCTATGGTTTCAAAGATTGAAAGATAAATCGAGAGAAACACAAAGTAGGTTATGTTTCCTCACAAGAAGAAACAAAACTACAACAAAACTGATGTTTTTTCAGAACTCTTGCCCCATCTTCATTTCAGTACTCCATGCTTTAGAATTTCTCTAGTGGATTAAGAGAACATTACTGGAACTGCAGAAATCCAGACAGAAATTGTAAAAGAGGCAACTAAGAAGTGTTAGTATTTGCTGCAAAACAGTAATGCTTTGGCAACTTACACTTAGCAGTACATTGCAACTTGCTTAGCTTCCACTCACAGCTTAAAGTACTTTAAGGTGTTTTTACTCTTACATGAGTACCACAGCAAGTGTTAAAAAAGCATTTGTTACTTACACCATTCTAGGAATCCCTGTTCTAACACTAGATCTCATTACTGAACTACAGTGGGTTTGTTTTTTGAAAGCAGCATCTAGTCAGATGTGATAATGTCTGAACAGATCATTTACTCCAGGGTTTTTTTTATTCTTTGCCAAAGTCTGCTGATTAAAGCATGTTTGCTTCCTCCATGTATCACTCAAAAGCTCTCTAGTTCCCTGCCCTACTTTTAACTCCAGACAGAGTGCAGTTTTCAGAATATGAATTGAGCTGTCTGGCTGTGCTTATATAATGCCAGACAAGCTTGCCTGTCACAGGCCATGTATGTACTGATAAGTATTTTTACTGGTAATTAGAATGGACGCATAACAGATTGTTTACTTTCAGTTTTCCTTTGTTGAATGCACAAACAGAAACTTGATATGCAGAATGCCCCATATCCACAAAAACAACATTCCGTGGCTTCTCTTCCAAGGCAGGCAGGTCTTGCTTATAGATCCCATATGCAAGGGCAACTACACAGAAACAAGAGTCAAAGTACAGTTAGGACTTAGTCTCATAATTCTTTAAGAAATTAATGGTACATCAGTACCAGACATTAGCATTTCATCTTACTTTCCAAGCTACAGAAACTGATCTCTCATTAAACAACATTCCCAATACTAAAGGAACATGGAATAACATCAAGCAGTAGTAGCCCCTCATAGTAGCTGCATTAGAACAGGTAGCCAAGAAATATCTTTATGCTTCTGTAAAGCAACAAAAAAACCATACCAGAGCTTAAGGAACTTTACCATCAACTAATCTATTTTAAGTTTAGAAAACCAGCAGTAATTCCAGAGGGCATTGATCAGTGACAGATTAAAAGCCCTTTTACTTCATAAAACTACATATTAAGTGAGAGAGGGGGGGAAGGTATTACCTGCAGTTGTTTCATTTATTAGTCTCAGACAGTTGAGACCAGCAATCTGTGTAGCATCCATCACAGATCTCCTTTCTGCGTCTGTGTAGAAAGAAGGAACCTGCAAGATGACCGATCAGCCAATATTAGCATTTAGAAGAGCCATCTTTAGCAAACAGTTGCAACAACTGTCTAGAGATGTGGTACAGAGTACATCTGAGGTATCCTTCAAATGTAGTCTGTTCATTTCAGTTGCAACAGAGAAGAGCAAAGGAAACATTGCATGAGGACAGAGTTACTTTTTGTGAATCCTTTTCCATTCTGTCTCACAAGCCACTCACTTTTGGAGCAGAGAACCAGAAACAGGTATCAAATATTATTTATGTTGCTAATCACCAGCAATTTAAGACATCTTAATGAAGTAAGTCTAGTTTTGGAGAAGATACATCAGCAAGATTCAGTTTTAAACAGAAGAATACCTGAATATTCAAGTTCAATGGGCAATTTAATGCTGCAGTCTTTCACATATTTAGTTGTCATCATAAACTGAAGATTTACCATCAGATACTTACAGAAACAACACAATCAACTACAGGCTTCTTAAGCGCATTCTCAGCGGTCTCTTTTAGTTTGGTAAGAAGCATTCCCGTCACCTGTTCAATAGTAAAGTTCCTTTCTTCTTCCATATACATAGCCTTCCAATAAAAAATGTGTACACACAGATTACACTACAGTAAAAACCATGCACTACAAGAAGAAACAGTCTTTACTAAAGGCAAAGTTTAAAGAGTAATGCAGCTGTATACAGCCTTCTGATAGCCTAGCTCGTGCACAGCAACTGCACGAAGATAATCAGAAACATGGAAGCACACACATAAGAATTCACAAGCTGCTCTGGACACCGGTTTAGTTTTTTTAGTCCCACTGGCTAAAAAATGCTTAGGATGCTTTCATCCCTACTGTTTGAGTAACTTAGTTATTGCTAAAAATACAAATCAGAAGCTCAGCCACTGTTCAAAGAGCCAAATTTTTTACCATTTCACCTGAAGTACTAAGCTGACATCTTACACCCTCGCAATATCTGGACAGCAGCTAAATAAGTACACTCATCAAGTAGCTTGTCTTCCAAATTCACCATGGAGTGAAAGAAAAAACATACTGCTGGAACAGTTTGTGTGGAACTGCCTTTGCAAGGCAGAAGAACTGTGTAGCTGTGCAAAATCAGTCTCACTTAACACCTGGAGAGACCATCTGCATTATTTGTCTTTTATTTCCCATTTAAGTCTTTCCATTCACAAGAGAACAGGAACTACAGCAAGCAGATCCAAAAGAGAGATAAAAGGAAGCTATCAGTTTCCTCCACTGGCTCCATTTCAAATATGCCAGACTTACCTTGATGCCAGTTGAGCCTGTTGGCAGCTGGACAAGTTCATACGCAAGGCTTGCTTTTTCAGCTTGAACAAAGGGATCTGAGAATGCACGACCATGAAATCTTTTAAAACTTTGTACTGTATTCTTTGCATTTGAAATAACCTAGAGGAAAAGAAATCTTTAATACAACATGTCAGGGGAACATCTGAATTTCAGACAGAACAGTTTTCTCATGCTTCCCTTGCCAGAATATTTTTTGTCATTTGTACCTTAATAGTATCAGGGCAGTTGCTAGAAGACAGCTTCCCTCTGATTGCTCAGGTAACTGACAGGAATTTGAGATTTAAAATAAAGTAATAAAAAATAAAAAAGTAGAAAACTGAGCCAAGATTCTATCAAAAATTGATAAAAATAAGCACTCAATTTTCATTGTGTATGCGTAGGACACTAAAAATGTTAGCCAAGTGTCTTCCTCATTTACCTGTTTCCTACCACTCTACCTTTCTACTGGGCTGCAGTCAGTAATTTAGCCAAATAGAACAAGCATATCGATGTAAAGTCCAATTCAGGTTCATCACATGCATGTGACAGTCAACACACAGATATTCTCACAAAACAGCTCAAGGACCTGGTCATAAACCTCTGAAGTCAGGAGGGCCCTAAGAGGATACTGTCAGCTTGATTTAACTGACAAAAGGTAGATTGCCTGTTATTAATAGCAGAGATCAGTGCACATGGAGAAGTGAAAAATCATTATAGCTTCTTTTCATGTAGTGCAAGTAAACTTGTTTAATTCTTTCATTTATTAGAGCAAGACACATACCAAAAAACCACAATAATTGACAAAGCAGACAACCACTGTACCATATAACATTTACCTGTGATTCAGGTTCAATCAAGCATCTACTTCCTAAGTAACCTGGGTTTGATTTTCTGTAAGTTTAGTTTCTGCAGGACATACCTCATCTCTACTGGATCTCTGTATCAATGACTTTCTTTAAGCTAAGCAGACACTCAATTCCAGAAAAAACATCTGTATTTAGCTCTAGTACAGTTCTTCTGTTCTTGAATAACATGGTTGTGTCCAGTCATTTTTGTATTCTAGATAATGAATCTTCACACATCTCTAGGTATTTTAGGCTAAGAAAAACCAAGTGTTTGAATAGTCACTTCCTGTAGAGGACTTCAAAAAAAATCATGTTTTATAGGGGTTTCACAGCAACACAAGATATGATACAGCAGGACCCAAATGTCACCAGCAGGACAAATCAGCTTAACTTCTTCTCAGTTCTTAAATCATATTTACCTACCTACACCAACAGAAACTCAAAGCACCAGCAAGAACATTTAAGATGAATATTTAGGTTGTAATTCAACCACAAAGTCAAGCAAGCTACATATATTTACACTCAAGTATGCCCCCTTTCTGCCAAAATTATGCACTTAATGGAATTCTATAGAACATAACCACTTAATTAAAAGCTATCATAAGGCACACAAACTGGAATAAGCTAAGGTAGGATGAAACACTATTGCTGAGCTTTAGAATTTACATTTGCAACCTAAAAAAAATATTTATCAGAATTTAAGAGGCAAAAGGGGGTTTTGTACATTTCATTATGTACAACTATCAACCCTTAGATTTCTATCCAAGATGACAAAGCAGCATTACATGCTGAACAGCTGAATAAAGCTCAGCTGTTCACTACAGTTATGGAGACACTAGGAAGCCATCTCAGACATTTGCAATCTTCATTGATAAAAAATGCATTGTGCCAATTGTTTTCTGACTACTAAAGTTGCTTTTTCCCAAACTATATGCTCACCTGACTTTTAGCTGCAGCACCAATCGAGCGGTTCTTGGGTCCAAAGGCTATACATGATCTATAATGAGAATAAAGTTTTCCAGTTAGTGAGTGATTGGTAGAACTGTACTGTTAACTTGTACATTTACTCTTGTTAAAGAGTGTCAATAATAATAGACTAGAGGTATTTTAAACAGTTTTGGTCCATTAAGAAAGTTGCTCACTACAATATATGCATGGAATGTTCTGTGAATTCTGGAGAGAAACAGGCACTAACTTAAAACAGCAACGCTCCTCACTGCAGAACAGCACTAAACCCAAAGTTTATTCACACTACTTCAAGTTTTACATCTAGTAAGTAGGCAGACACCCTTTATTTCCATTACTCACCTAAGCCACTCAAAGAGAACTAATAATGCATGAAACATTCAACTGTTCAGAAGAACTACATGAGGTAAATCAGATAAGAAAATCATTCCTACATGTTCATACCAAATGTTAACTAAGTTTTTCAGTTTTAAAGTAAACCCTTCAAGAGCAGGAAAACAGAATCTGCAGAGAAAGATTGGTCTTTATTGGTTTCATCTGTACTCACTGAAATAATGTAATTAGGGAAAAAATCATACTTCACTATAACTACTTTGTGATAGCTTGCAGGTCTGAAAAAGACACAATAAAAATCCTCCTTTTGGAGACATTCCTAGACCTATTAAGCCTCTTGATTTACATGTTTAAACTGCAGAAGCCCTAACAAAATTAAATCCAACCCTCTAATCCATGCTCCTCATACCACCGAGGTAAACTTAGTGGGAGAAAGAAATTGCTATTAGTCAAGCAGATCTTAATTATGCTGTTAAGTGTTGTGAGAAGAGCAAAGCTGCTCTGTGCAGCACGTCAAGAAACTGCTTTCCAGCAGGCTTATGCCATAGGCCACAATAAACAAATTCCAACTCAGCCTGAGGTCTAGAATAGGTCTTCCAAGCAGACACTATCGAAAACAGAATTGAAGACTATAGCAATATAATCGCATTAGTTTATATCTTCTTCCAATTATTAATAACTTAACAAATTAAACAAGGCCCACCCTAAAGCATGTGTTGCAATAGAATTAACATTTCTGAACGAATCTTATTTGAAACAGCTATTCAAGGAAGTAATTAACAAAACGTGAGGAAGCTCCGTGCTACGCAGAACCCAAGGTCCATACGAAGGGAACAGGAGCCACAGAGCCTACAGAAAAAAAAGTCTAACAAGCCCTGAGCAAGAAAATAGTTATTCATTTACTCTGGTCTCCAGAAAGGAATTAAGACTAGTGCTTTTCTTCTGGACAAAAAAGATAATCCATCTATTTCACTGCTAAATTCACAAGCCATGAGGCCCCATTCACCACAAATCCACTAATTCAGATCACTGAACTCTGTAAAGCTGCCAGACTAAAACCTCAAGTTAGAAGTCCGTCTCAACAGAAGCATACAGCACAGTAACCAACACAGGCTTCCATATTGTATGTGCTGCAAATAAAAGGTTTTAAGCGCACACATTGTTCCTAGACATGCTTGCCCCCTGCTTGGCTTTATAAACAGGCACACGTCTCCAAGGAGCTGTGGACGGACAGAGGGGATGGTTCTAACCTGCTCCTTCCCTTTCTGCCCATTCAACCCTTCTCTGGGGTTAACCCTGGCTCCCAGCTGGGCCACACAGGGACCCACTGCAGGGGTAAGTTAAACTGGCAAGAGCGAGGGAAGGACCGGGAGTGAGACTGGCTGACAATTCAAGTCAGTTCACCATGGGAACCAGGGTTAACCCATTAAATACAAATTACACTATTCATAATTCAACTTCCTGTGAATTGTGTAACCATAGCATTTAAAGTAGAAACATAATCACAGTGAAGGTCATCAGAGGCCTAATGAAGCAACTTAAGCAGAGCTTTTAACTTCCTTAGCACACCTGCAGGCACTACTTCTTCACCCTTGCCCTCCCACCCACTTTCACTTCCTTGGAAGACATCCCCTATCCCCTGACAGGACATTTCTCTACACTGAAAAGCAGCACTAGCTTCATAAGATCAGTTACAACTACTTCACTTAATCCAAGTCCCTTTATCCTTCTGGGGAGAATGAAGCTTTCTTACACCACCGCCCCTCATTTTTTACTAGCTTTCTCTCTACCACTTTCCCATTTTAAGAACATAATATTCAACAGACAAACGTGTTTCACACTGCTTTTGGATGTACAAGTTCCAGTTTTAGACAATTCTGGAAGAATCAAAGTACAGAGCTGAAAGCAGGTTCAGTGAGGACATCATCTGTGCCACTGAATGGAGTATAAAATATTCAGCAGGGTTTACTTCACCAGTACAAACGACTGCAATAACACATATGTGCTAATCCTTCCCAGAACTCTGCATGTCATCATAGAAAATAATAGTGTTTAACTGTGACCATGAGCCTGAGGAAACCCGGTCACAATACCTTGCATGACTCCCCCAGAGCTCACTGGAAAGAGGGCCAGGCACTGACTTTCTGAACCAGGCTTTCTATTTCCAGGACAAACACTTAAAATTCATTAAGAACTTCCTTTAATAGATGTGTTTGCTTAGTTTTCTGCATTCCCTCAGAACAGTACTTGGGCTTTAAGTCCTGTTAAGAACGCTATCATTTTCACGATGCTGATTTTTTCCAGTTTCACTTCAGCCTTTCGTAAAGGAAAGATGCGCTGTGACAGATATTTTATACAGCTAAACTTCACAGTGAAATTTGTGTTCACATCTCAAATACATATAAGCAGAACTTCAACTCCCTGAGGGCTGGATACCTAGAACTATTAGAAGACTACTTTAAGATTCTTTACATCAAATATTTTCCCAGTACATCTAACCTTTAAACTTTCATTATAGAGAATACTTAAGACACCAGTCCTTACTCTAGCACATGTACCAAGTTAAGAATTTCCTTCTCCATTTATTCATTGCTTAGAGACAGCAGCAAGCAGAGCTGAGCTACTGTCTAATGAGAAGCAAGGTCATTTTATGGTCTTTTTAAAGAGACACGAGGGGTCACAAAGAAACCTAAAAACTAAGAAAATGCAATTGTCTCACCAAGACAGCTGTACACTTCAGTATCTGTTTAACTTAAAGCTATATAATAAGCTGTAGAAACACCTTTAAGACAGCTTTTCAAACTGTTCCCTTCCTAGTCTGATGCACTAAAATTTCCTTTTCCATTTTTGTTTCGCAATTCATTCTTAGAGTAGTGCTATCCCTACCCTTAGGAAGTTTCTTATTAGAAACAGGCAATTGGGAGGATTACTTATATAAGCTGAGTTAGAATATAGTAAACATACTGTAAAGTGTAACATGTTTAAGACCAAGTTTACCAGCAAATCGCAGTATTGGTCAGTCCCCCTTCCGGGAAAGGGGATGCCTGATGCTGCAGTGTCAGTTCACATTCCACCTTCCCATCCCAATAACTTGTCAGTTTGGTGGCCAATACTCAAAACAAGTGCAAAGTTTCTGAGAGCCCGAGCTGAACAAGGAAACAACCAGGCTGAAGGGAAGGCTGCTAAGCTGCTTTCCTAAGCTTTGCCCCAACACAGGCCAAGGAGCTCACAGCCAAGTGCCAGCCACAACTTTCACCTTCTCAGTCCGGCCACACCGGGGGAAACGGGCCTTGCACTGCAGCAGGACAGGTATGCTGTTACATGGGCAGGAAATTAAGGGTTGTGGCTTCGAGCAGCGAAGAACACGGTTGCTTTGTCTCATATTCACGGACCCTATCCTTTTAGGCATCAAAGCACAGCGCTGCTCCAGGGAGGACAAAGTGGTCACACCGACAAAAAGGAAAGCAGTGCAGCAGGTCACCGAGAACATCCCTCCACGCCTGCCACACGATGCCTAGTCTTTCTTTACGCACTTTCCTAAAAAAGCTCCCT
>VWZZ01000502.1:1049271-1061589 GCA_013399095.1 Psophia crepitans
CGTTTCCTGCGGGGTTTCAGGCTTTGAGAAGGGTTCGTGGCCGTCAGTGCCAACAGAAAGGCCTTTCTGTGCTTTTTTCCCCCGGTGATGTCATCACCCGATGACGACAGATGGGGCTGGGAGGAAAGCAGCATGCCGTAAGGTTTCAAAAGAAAAATAATCACAATTTCTAGAAACACAGGTTTTGCAGAAAAGGCCCTAAACGCCCCTGAGTCGTCACCTGCTGCTGTTGGGGACGGACAGTTTGTCCCTGCCAATGCCAGGGCGCCGCAGCTGTGGTCTCTCCCAGAATTCAAAGGAAATCTCTCTCATCTTACTCCATTTGAACACCAAGTACTCAAAAACTGAAGGCAAGTGATGTCTGGTGGGCAGCTGAACACACGGTGATGTGTCTGCCAGCTCTCAGCAGCGAGGGGCGACCCATCCCATCCCATCCCATCCCACGCCGGTTTGTCCTGGACACCCAACAGAAGGTACAGGGAGAAACCCACCACATCCCAAATGTGCGTACGTGCACACAGAAGTATTTAGTCCTCATTAAACATTTAATGTTACCAGCACATGAAAATTTAATATATCTGTCTTAAGGGCGTGAGCCCTATCGCTCGTTGTGTATTTGTGTGGCTGCGTTGTGTTTGCCAGGGCAGCCTTTGGCCGCCAAGTGCCCCGTAAGTGTGCTGGAGAAAAGGTCTGTCTTAGGGATCTGCAATCTCTGAAGGGCTCAATAATGATAACCAAAAAAACCTCCGTAAAAGCTCCAGCACGTTCCCTAGTCCTGGGGGGGTGGGAGCAGGTTGAGGGTGGATGGGGCCGGACCAGTGAGGGAGGTCCCTGCTGGGAGGTGAGGGAGGGCTCTGCCGAGGGGAGCGTTTTGGGGAGAAAGCACGACGGATCGGCTGATTCATCCGAACACAAACCTAATAAGCCTTACATCCATGGCTGCTGTGAAACTTCATGTTTAGGAATGTTTTTAATTCTGAGATAAAAGGTGTCCGAAACACAGCCATATGTTATAAATAGTACATTTTCAAATTCCTGACCCTATATTTACATCACTGCTGCTTGTTTTAATGATACAGAAAACACATGGCAGAGAAATCCAATATTTAAAGCAGGAAGGACTCTTGCCCCACAGGCTGTTGAGGAGCCCCAGCCCCGCGTGTTTGTGATTCCTGGCAGCGTGCTGAGTGACGCCGCTCTGGCAGCTGCCGGTGGGCTGGGAATTGCATCACGCTGCTAATGACAGAATAATAATGAAGTGTTTAACCTCGGACGTCCTTGAGCGTAGAGCGAGGTGCCAAGGAACGAAAACAGCCTGCTGCTCCACCTGGAGAATATTGTACACCACCAACCCGCGGCACAATGGGCAGTGAGAAAGAACATCACCCAGCCTCAGTTCCCTCCCTTTTTTCCCCCCTCCCACTTTCATCTTCCAAAGGAGAGACCCTGCCAGTGGAGGGGCCGGGGAGCCGAGAGCCTGGCGTCGGAGGGGATCTGTCTCAGAGCCCTGGAGCCCTCCCGGGCTCACCACCAGCTGCCGGCCACGTGTGGCTGCCGCCCCGGGCTAGGACACGGCCCTGGGACCTCACCAGAGATACTGCCCATGGGGACAGGGGGAGGTGGGAGAGAGGGGCCCCGCCAACCCAAACTGGTGTGATCTGCACGTGCAACCCCCCCAGCTGGGGGAAAATAAACAAATCAACTCAAAACCTGAGGTGCTGTAATGTAGTCATCTCAAGTGGAACAGAGTCCATGATTTCCACCCCCCTCTCTATTTTCTGAACAGTTTTTCTTGTAAAAAGTGAGACTTCTAATGTACAAAAGATGAAAAAACTCTTAAGAAATATTTCTACGAATTAATTAGGATTTGGTGACAGCTGAAAGACACATAGCTTATCCTGAACTCTTGTAACCGATAAATCCTGTAACTCATGCTTTCATAACGCTTTATCATTTCTTCCCTGCTGAAGGCTCATTTGCAGTGGAGACCATGACTGTAAAAGCAACCAGCAAAGTACTGGCTGGAGTAACTCAACTTACTGGACTTCACCTGCGAGTTTGACAGCGCTTGACTTTTGAAGGCATAAGCAGCCAATTCCATATATGCTTTTTTTAATTCTGTGTACAGGTTTTTATATATTTTTGCCTCTTCTATAACTTCTGATGAATCCTATTTGACTTCAGACTGGCTTTTCCTTTGGCCACAGATCTTTCATTTTCAATGTGTTACAGAAACAGTCATTGCCGAGGGCACTGAGGATCCTACAGAAAACTGCACTGGTCTCCCAGTACCAAGGCCTAACTCAGCAAGTGTCCCCTTCTGGGGCTGCCGTATGGTGAAGCAGCTTCCCGCCCTGAGGCTGGAAGAAGCCCTGTGGTGGATGGTTCCAGGAACGGTGCTGTGAGCCAGCTCTCCCTTCTCAGCTCTGCGCCTTGCAGCCGGGGGAGCGCAGCGGGCAAGGTTCGCTCCTCTGCTCCCATACGGTTCACCGTTCCCACGGGGAATCAAGTCTGGTGTTTGAGCAGCTATACACGGTTGACACGGTTTGCATTTGGAAAGGAACTGGAATAACAGAAGCATCTACATCTCATCTGAATCCAATTTCCAATGCAGAGATCAGGCCTTGGTCAACATTTCTAGCCCTGGGTGTGGCTCTTTCCAGGTGGGAGTTCAGAACAAACTGCTGTTTGTTGTCTGCTAAATTTGTAACAGGCTGAGATAATCGCTATTAAAGAGTGACAATTACCCTCAGAGGAGCAATCTAAAACCAAATGGTACTCAAAAAGTAAGTCTTAATTTCTTTCTTGCTTGTGTTAGCATGGAAGGCAGACTGGGAAATGAAGCCTGTCTATGCCGACGTGGTGGGTAAAATGCAGAGAGAAGGAGAAGTGAGGGAAAAAAGGAGAAATGAAGAGTGGGAAGAAAAAATGTCTGGAATAATGGACAGCCTGATCTGCAAGCACATTCTTCAGGTGCGTTTCCATCCATTCCCCAGTACAACAGTAAAGCACTGAAGAAGAGACACGAGTTTAGTTACCTGCTCTGTCCCCTGTGCTGTGGTTTGGTACCCTGCACCCACAGCATGGTGCGTTCAGTTGGAGGTACGATTGACCTGGTCCCTGGAGCACACGGATGCGTGTCCCTGCCTGCCTGCAGCCCAGCCAGATGCCCCAGCGACTGCCACTCCACATTCCCTCGCCTGGCAAACAAATACAGACTCTGAGATCCAATACAGAGGCAGAACACTTTGCTGGGATTCTCTGTGGATGTTTAAGGAGCACGCTTAGAGCACGCAGATGTGTTTCAACTAACTTCCGAGCTGGGATTGGTTTCGTGGTGTCCCATAAACATGTCCTCTGCTGGGGAGTGCGCCGAAGTCATTGTATTGCTTAAGCCTTTCTGTGTTAAAGTGTCCGTGAGCTTTTGAAATTGAGTTACTACTGGTCTGGGATTGCCAAGGAGTCGTGAATTTGAAGTTCAGTGTTTTTCAGCTTTTAATTAGTAGAGGTATTTATTATATTGTAAAAACTCTGTCATGGGATCTAATTATTCCAGAAGACCTGGACCATGAAAACCAAGAATAAATAAACCTGACATGCTGGAAATTACGGGGAGAAATCTGCATGTTTATCATGGCTTACACAAGCTTTCTAGCACTTCTTCACTTTGGGTTTGCAGCACTGATACATTAAGAAATGTCAAAGCAAAACTGAACTATGAGACAGCACAGCACCTTGCCACGTTAATTTAAGGAAGTAATTTAATGTCTTACATCAAGGCAGACGCTGCCTTCTTCCAAGCAGTAACTTGCCGTTCTCTTACGCACTTCAGTACATAATCTATGAATCCCTATCAGACAGAAATATTCCTTATTTAAACATACTGTGTTTGTCATTTTGAATAGTGTGCATGCTGCTACTTGACTGCTTATCAGTAAAGGGATAACCAGCTGAATACTTCTGGTTCTCTTTTCTTATCACAATCAGTAAACGTATTTTAAATTTAGGAGAAAAAGCCAAAAGAATCATCAAAACAGGCTGTTACAGATGCAGCTTGTCTGTTTTAAAATAGATGGCAACTATTCTAAGAACAAAATGGCTCAGAAATCCTTAGACTTTAGAAGATAAACAAAACAGCAAAAGCATTAAAGTTTCATAATAGCATCATACGCTCAAGACTTTCAGAATTCCACTATACATTTGATCAACAACTGCTATACACATGAGAACGTGAGTCAGAGAATGTATTCAAAACATAACAATAATATGGGTCTAAAACTCACGGCTATTTTTTAAAGAAGGAATCATTTGCTGTTGATGTACTCAATACCATTTCACTGCTCTGAGCTGCGAATGGGTCATCTGTAGTGTGGCAGGCATCACAAATATGTAATCCTCAAAAAACATGGGTATAAAAAAGTGGGAAAAAGACTGATGCATCGCTGGTCATGTGCACGCTACGGGTGATTTTGTCTGTTCTTCAAAGCATCCTCACCTGCCTTCCTGCAGTGGTTTATCTGTGCCTTAGTCAGTCCTCATCTCAGTCTGCAGCCACAAGACTTTCCTCAAACTTACTCCTCTGGGGAACTTCACCGATAAATCCTGGCCTGGCAGATTAAGTATCTTCCTTTTTCTATCAGCTGTATGCGAAATAGATGTATGCTTTACAGGGAAGTGCTCACATACTGCAAATCTGCCACTACAGCGGCCCTGTATCTTCAGGCTCTGATTACAGTGGCACGTCATGCAATTCATTAATGCCGGGCAAACACGAAAATGAATACGGGCTTAAAATAAGTCCTAGCTGCACTCTGTCCCAGGCTATTCTTTGGGCTGCTGGAAATAGTCATTGCATGTCATCTAATGGGTGGGTCATCGTGCTATTCTGGGATATTCAAATAGAAACGGGCTTTGCAGTCTCCTCAGCTGAGGGTATCTGGAGTATCGTGTTGCGCCGAACTCTGATACGAATCATACCACATATAACGCGGTTCTCAGAAAACCCTACCGCGCCGTGCTACGGGAGGTCACCGGGGAGCCGTTCTCACCAGGGCAGTTATCTCAACAACTCGCAGTGACATAAATGTTGAAAAGATAAATTTCCTTCTTACTCTGGTTTCCATAGTTTTCCATCAAGCTTGAAAGACAATTAGGTTTCACGTGTTCACACATTAAGCCATCACAGCAAATGAAGTATCAGAGCTGGATAACTGCCCACCGAACAAATCCCAAACCAACCAACCGAAAATTTCCCAAAGAAACATAAAAAAGCAAATAGAAAAAGATACAAGAAAAACGATATCGGAAAGCGATGGGCACTATAGCAACAAAGAATATACAGATGTTTCCCGAAACAACTGTTTGCTCCTGGATGCTGTGTATTACGCATACATCGTAATTGTATCAGTAAGGCTAGTCCATGTTTCACATACACTTCCTAACACTGGAAATTAGTGCCTCAGGGCAGCCTGCCCACGTGGACGGATTCTGACCAGGTAAGGTACTTCTCAGTGTGTTCGTTCATGAAATGTGGCAGCAAAATGCGAGAGGCTTTGTTCGGACAGGTTGTGATTACGGTGTCAGCCTCCCCACCGAATTCTGGAGGCGCTGAACTGTGCTGCATGTCCAGCAGAAAGAATTTTGAACATATTGATGAAGTGAGGATGGTGTCATATCATTTCAAAATATGAAACAGTGGCTACGTTAAAGAAACAAAATTATCAATGCCACGTGCAAGTGTACGTCTCTTCACAGAATGCAAGGCTTTAGGCGAGAAATTTTAAACTTGTGGTTAAGTTCTTTGATGTCACATAAAATTAGGAGGCATTATCAATGGAAAACTGCCTGATCCTGATGACTGGAGGAGTAAGACTGGAATGAAATCCAGTGGTACAAAGATTGGGCTCGAGCACACGTGAACTAGGAGCAAAGATATCTGTTAGAAAGTGAAAACTCATCAGTAGGAAATAACGGCAGAGGACAGTGGCTTGCACAGAACCTGCCTGATCAGAGGGTGACGATGGCTGTGGGTGGAAAGTATTGTGCCAACATGAAGAAAAAAGTGTCTTAAGATGCAAGAGGTATCTCCAGCTGAGACAGGAAAGTGCCAGTGCCATTTGTACATGGAGGAATACTGGGCACGCTCAAAAGCATTGAGTAGAGCCCCAGGAGGGACATTGTGATGGTCAGGGGAACAGACAGCTGCTATTACAGATGGAGATCACCCTCGTAGAGTGAAATGACCGCAGAGGAGATGAGAGTAAGTACTGAGCTAAAGAACTTATCCACTAAGAGTGGATAAACTAATCACTAATAAATTAATTGAGAAATTAGGGGGATCCTGGAGCAGTGAAGCTTTGGAAAGCCTGCTAAAGAGAGCTTGGAGGAATAAAACAGACGCCTTTAAAGATGAATCAGTGCAGGTGTATAGATGGGATTCTGTGCAATGGTTCCACAAACACTGAAGTGGCAGTGGTACCCAGTGGGTAACTGTGAACTCTGTATTCCCAAAGTCCCAAAAGACTGAGGCTGCTGTCACTCCCTGCCATGCCCTTCCCCGCAGTGCCTGTACTCGTACTGTTGACAGATCCTGGAGTTCGGCCCCGTGAGCCCATCTCAGAAGGGCAAAAGGCCGTGGCTGGGCACCAGACAGGAGCTCAGCCCCTATTTTCTCCATCCAGAATATCCACAACCCCCCCTCAGACACGTTTGGTCCAGGTGACAGCCTTCACCTCTCATCCCATTCGGGTTCGGTCTGCCAAGCAGCATGGCTGCACCGTCCGGAGCTCCTCCGGAGCTTCTCCGCCAGCCGATGAGGCTCCTTTGTACACTGACATCTGCTGGCTGTCCGCCCAGGAAAGAAAAACATCTGAATTTGTGCTAAATTGATTTAATACATTCCAGTGACATATTCAATGATGTAAGCTTCCACAAACTGCACAGACAAATGACGTCCCTGCTACGTCGACGTGCTTTACGCTCCACCGGGAGACGTTCGTGATCTGTTGACACACAGAGATACTTAGCGTTCGCTGAAATGTGAGCTGAGGGTCTAAAAATAGGGCAGAGTTTTGTAGGTTGGAGCAGGGAGCAGTCACCCAGCAGGCACTCACAGAGGGTACAGTCCAAATAACACATACTTAGCAACGCTACACCGGTGCTACACCCCTAGAAAAGGGGTGTTTGTATCAAGTTCACAGATCATAAATTCAGTTCCTTTAAATGCATTCTAAAGCCTATTTTTTTACTTTTTATTTCAGTGGGAACTGTGGTTGGGCAGAGTTTTGGGGTGCATTATCCCTTTCAGTGTATTTTTACAGCAGCTGACCTAATGAAGCCTAATCTGGTCTGAGGCTCCAGCAGTGTCCTTCATGTGAACGCTAACTAGCGCGGCTATCGTTTTCCCTCCAGCTTTCTGCACTGTCTGCTAATTGCTTGTTTGTATGGTGGACACCAAAGGAGTCTGATATTGTGCAAGCCTGGAATTTTAATACATAGAGCCAGGGACTGCTCTTAGTTACCGATATAAATATTGAGTTTCTGCATTGATTTTACTAGAATAGACCCACATCCATACTGGCACTAATTTTATATACATATATCACAAGTATTGTCTTTTGTCAGATCTTGCATTACCTGTTAAGTAGTTGAAACATACTTTTTGTGACTCTGCTCCAAGAGGAGACCCTCTTCACCAAACAAATGTCATGTCATAATACATTCAGCAGCTCATGGTGCAGGGAAAATACAGAAGAGGGAATGAGGGAACCCATCTTCCTTGGGAAGTTACGAGAGAGGGAAACATAGCTGGAAGAGTTTGAGCTTGTGTTGCTTTATTTTATGCCTAGGAAGGGATTCCCATATTTCTGCTTCTCACAAGCAAGTCATCTGAAATATCACAACAGACGGGATCTCACCTGGAGCTCCCGCCCCTGCTGTGCTGAAACACGCTGTGCTGAGGCCGCTTCACCAAAATCCACCAGTCAGCACAATGTGAGAAAACCATCATAGAAATGCTTGTTTCACTCGGCTGTTCTGGTTTTGCTTTTGTGATGAAGAGAAACATCGGGACTATATTCATTTTAGGTTAGCTAGTTTTTTAAGGAAGTCTCTGTAGGTAGAGACAGCATCTCCCATTAGGCCAACCAGCGTCTGGAAAAGGTAGAGAAGCCTTCAGAAAACCCGCCTTTGCATATTTAAACTGTTCGATTCCGTAACGCCTGGTGGATTCAGACCCAGCCGAAATGCATGCAGCCCAGCACTGATCCAGACTTCCCGTTAAACCACTTTCTGTGGGTCCTAACACAAAGCTTCACTGCCCCAGACACCCTGTCCTGCTTTTGGATTTCAGTCTGCAGCTCTACTACAGGTGTGGCATTGTTTCTTGGGAAGAATTAGGTTCTTATCTGGAAATTCAAACTCCAGGTGCCCTGGCAAAGGAATTGTATCAGGAAAAGCTTTAATTACAGAAATGAAACCTGTTTTGGTAAGATTGCTTCATTTCTTTCAGCCATTTTATTCCGGAGGCAGTGTCAAAGTTTTTACTCTTTGTTCTGAATCAGGAAACGCTGAAAGTGGAACAAAAGACGTTGCAGTATCTTAGGCCGTGTCTACATTGCGACTGTAGTGCTATTCAGAAACACCTGAGCCAAATTTAAAAGAACTGGTTTCTGTACCCAAAAGCAGTAACAGAGAGTTTCACGTGAGCTTGTTTCCTCTGCAGAGAAGCAAAGCTACCTGGCCAACTCCAATGTGTTAACGTACTATCCTGTGTAAACTTGCATTAAGTGAAGATACAACCGAGTGGAGACAGGAAATCCTAGTCAGGGAGTGATTCAAATCTATTGAGTATATTCCTTATCACGGAGATTTTTTTTCCAGCCTACAGTTTTGCCTGAGTAAAGACCTTCTGTGTTTCTGCCTCTCACTTCTAGTTTTCTCTGACGCTGAAAGTGCCAACAGCTCTACATACAGGAATTCGGTAGCCAGTGTGGGTTGTTTGTTTCGGTTGCTTTTTGTTTGTTGGTTTGTGGGGGGTTTAAAATTATTTTTTATCATTATTATTATTATTACTATTACTATTTCTATGTCCAATTTGAATTGTGTTTTAATTTTTATTTTGGAAGACTGAGCAGAGTTTTGGGTAACTGGCACTCTTAGCCAGCAGTCTTGGCAATGAAGTTTTAACCATTTATTCGCGCACTCAGTCCTTCCCAAGCCCCGGGAAGAAAGCTCTGACAACATTTTTCCAGTTCCACATACAGCCCCTTACCAAACAGTCTGACACCTTGGTTTTGTAAGCAATATGCTTGGACAGAAAAGTGGTGGAAGCATAGCGAGAAGGCTCTCGGGTGGTGGTGCCACTGAACCTTCTGTACTTCCCCCATTTTTTTCTCCTGTGATGTCTGCATACCTCCTCCCCTTCCTGCCCAGAGAGGGGCACATTTTGGAAAGTAATTTCCCTGCCGAGCATATTTAGAAACAGGTTAATGACACTGCAACTTTAAATAGCAAGAGAATGTGAATGGCAGGATTTATGGGCACAGTCAGTTCATTGAGCAGCAGCAACAACCTGGAACCTGAGAGCAAAGCCAGCGCTGTGCCATGACTCTGCACATTAATCTGGAGAGTCTCGGAGTGACGTCCTCCGCTGTGCTCATCAGAACACACAGAACAATTTACCCACTTCTCTGTGCTTTTCAGCCCCGTGGTGAATTACTTCCGAATGAAAGAATGGTGGGAAACAAGACTCCAGGCTGTAGGAACCTGCTGACTTTGAACTCACAAGAACACTTTCAAACTCCTCAGGTAGAACGATTTTAAGTGGATTGTTCCAATAAAAGGTACATCTTTGATGCCTCTGTGTAAGGAGAAGCCCACATGCTCCATGGAGTAATCTGGCACGTATCGGAAATCTTGCTATACCAGCCAATTTAGGAAAGGGTTGTTCTGCTGCATTACCAGCAGGAGAGTTGCACCGGTGCTAGAAACACCAAATGGTGTTAGGCTGAATGCAGATATTGCTATCAGTGTGTAATTTACTCCAAGATTTTAAGTAATACTGAGATAAAAAAAAGGGATCAGCAGACAGCAATTTATTATAAATCACTGTTCTTAGTTATTTTGTATTTTAAAGGAAATTTTTTAGTCAATCCTAAACCAGGAAATGCTTCTGTCTGACTTTATTAAAAGTGAAATGCCAGACATGATAATTCAAATATTGAGGCCAAACTCCGCTGCATTTATAACATACCAGCATCGCACACCAGACTGTAGCTAAGGTGCCAGACAGGATTAATCACAGTTTGCCACGGAGCATCACCCAAAACAGGACAATGATTAGGTACCAAGAGAAGTGCCAGATACAGAAGAACACATGACGCATTCGGGAACAGCCGCTAGCCTTAGATGGTACAATTACAGAGTTTGGAGACAGGAACTACCAGAATATTCAACAATTAGTCACGTGGTAATTAATCCCCATGAGTTGTAGTTGTCAAACAGAATCCCTCAGTATCTTACCTTCCCTGCTGGTATGTAACTGGTGCCGGTGTGCCCAGCAGATGTTGTTCCCATCCCTGTTGCTGTGACATGACACACAGTGGGAAGGTCTGGCTCAGGGATGTCCTGGCTGTGACTTGATCGAGAACCAGCAGAGATGAAACACCTCTATGCCACACGCCTGCTCATTCAAGACCTGGGATACGCATCACCTGAAAGCATCAGATTTTTATTGCTGTATTATACGTGACATTTTTATACATCTATGAATTGCTTAAAATATAAACTTGTATAGCCATCTGTTCTTGCTACCGTTATGTTCCTATTCTTTGTCCTCCAAATTCTGTTGTACCGTGCTCCCACCTTGTATCGTGTTAAAGGTAAGTGTGAGCTTTCCTCAGCAAGGGCTGCCTTTTCCCCTCTTCCTGCAGTTCTTCACACCGTAATGATCCAACGAGTACAGTTGGATTCTACTGAACTTAAGAAAATACAATATGTATTTTTATTTTATATAATAAATGAATGCCAGCAACTCACGAGAAGCGCATTTTAAAGAGCTGCACAGCTGATACTAAACCACCACAAATCGGTAACAGTTCATCTATTTCACTCCACAGAAACATCCAGTGGAACGCCCATTTATTGCCTACTGGTTGTCCCCACGATAGGGTAGTTCTGAATCGATACTGGAAATGGTTGGATATAAAGTACTTCCAAGACAGTAATAGCAGGAGTAATCACAATTCAGCATTAAAAAATGTTTTCTTGAGGAGTGTTGTCGCGAAATTTAAGATACCATTCCAAAACTGATGCCATGAGATAACAATGAGTTTTGATAACACCAGATTCCTCGCTTCCCTGAATTCAGATATTGGCTGCTCTACTTGTGCCAGCTGGCAAAGGTGCCCAAGGGGCTGCCTGCCAGGTATGTTCCGTCAGAAAGCTCCAGCGACTGCTACTCTTCTTTTTTCCTATCGCTAGCCCCCTCCTCCCATGCCCGAGACTATAAGAAGATGACACAGGAGCCAAAAATACAAGCTGCTGCTGGCATAGCTGAGAGACTACAATATCTTGGGCTGAATGGAGTGGGAGAAAGAATTTGCCGTATGATTCCTAGATCCATCTGAAGTGTATTTCCTTACAATCAAGTATAGAATGCCTTGGGACAACACGAACGGGACTCATCAGTACGCTCAGGCCCCGAGATTCATGTTTAATGGAGTACTGAGCCATGGTTATGTGCTGTACTAGTAGCAGAATTAATCTTCTCAATTACACTGAGATTTCAGTGGGGTATAAAAAAATTTTTGGAGCCTTCATGTTATGACCAGAGAGCTATTATCCTTCCCAACTTGTCACATAGCTAAAAGCTCTTGAGAAGCTGTACCAGGCTGTCTCCAGCTATGCCGAATTATTCACGTGGACTAATACAGGTGAAACTATCCCAAAACCACGGGCAGTCAGGCCTGCCCGCTGGCTGAAGCAGCTCGACGCCGTGCCCTGCGGCAGGAGGGACCTGGACCAAGGACCTCCCTCTTCCTCACCTCTCCTGCTCCCTTCTGCTGTCCCACATCCCTTCCAGTCGGCTTCCCCGAGCCGCACACACGGTCAGGGATGAGCTGTCTGTTACCGGCCGTTCCGCTGCTGGTTGCGGGTATTTAAAACACATCCTTTCTAAGAAAAACGACAAGTTTCAAAGTGAGAGGCGGGTTCTTCTAACGCTTTGACTGAAGGGAGGGAGAAGCAGCGGCTAGGCACTGACCGGCCGGGCCCGGCGGAAGGCTGCCCGGGGCCGGGCCGCCGAGGGCCGAGCGCCCT
>VWZZ01000502.1:1061674-1076616 GCA_013399095.1 Psophia crepitans
GGCCACGCGGGAGCAGCGAGCCGCGGCGGAAAGCACGGCCCTCCCGGCGCGTCCTCTCTGGCCGCAGGAGGAGTCCGTCTCTGTGGCCGCCGCCCCGTTCCCCAATAGGAGGAGGCGACCGCGGAGGGCATGGCCCGGCATGCAGCGCGACCCGCGCCTCACTTCCCGGCCCGGCCGCTAAGATGGCGACTCCCATGCACCGCCTCATCGCTCGGAGACAGGCGTGAGTGCAGCGGGCGGGCGGCCGGGGCGGGGGGGCCCTGCGTCGGAGCGGGGGGTTCCACAAGCGAACCCGAGCGAGGGACCCTGAGGCAGCCGCTGGCGGGAAGGGAGGGGCAGCTGCGGGCCCCGGAGGAGCAGGGCCGGGGGCGGCCGCCGCGAGTGGGGCCGCGGTGCTGTCCGGGTGCTCGGAGCCGCCTCCCCAGCGGCAAAGTGCCGCTCGTCTGTAGGGAAACCGCTCCAAAGTGCGGCCGGGGCGGCCCGGTTAGTGGCACCGCCGCGGTGAAGTGATGGAGCGGGAGCAGGGCTGCGGGGGGGAGCCGTTGGGCCGCGGCTGCCGGTACCGCTGGGCGGCAGCGCCTGGGGTTTGGCGCCCGTCGGGGGTCGGGTTGGGTAGTAACCAGCGAAGTGCGTAGAACATTGTGATGCAGGCGTTTGCCGATCTTCATCGCGGACTTTAAACAGATTATAAGTCCTAGGTTCATGTTATGATCTATTTACTGAACTATAAAAGAAGGGGGGGAAAGCCCAAACAAGCGGCTTTTATTCAGATATGGGCACTGCATTCACGTAATTCTCACAAAACCTGTCATGCTTTAACCCATCCGGCAGCTGAAACAACCCCACAGCCGCTCGCTCGCTGTTCCCCCAACAGTGGCAAGGGGAGAGAATAGGAGAGAGAAAGGTACAGCTCGGGGGGTGAGATAAGGACAGTCTAACAGGACAGAAAAGAAAGATAATGATGATGGTGGAATATACAAAGCAAGTGATGCACAGCACAGTTTCTCCCCACGCGGAGCCGATGCCCAGCCAGTTCCTGGGCCGTGCCGCCCCCCGGCCGCCCCCCAGCTCCATACGGAGCTCGGCGCCGTGTGGTACGGAACATCCCCGGCCAGCGGGGTCGGCTGCCCCGGCCGTGCCCCCGCCCAGCCCCTTGGGCACCCCCGGCCTTCTCGCTGGCAGGGCACTGCGAGAGGCTGAAAAGCCCTCGACTGCTTGGCAACAACTGCAGTGTTCGTGTGTTGTCAACGTTATTCTCACCCTCAGCCCAAACCACGGCACCGTACCCGCTGCTAGGAGGGAAATTAACTCCCTCTCCGCCAAAACCAGGACAGTACTGAAGGGATCTGATTGCCAGGCACTGAAATGAGGAAAATCCAGCGGTTTTGGTTGTTCATGTTAAGTGCAGCAAATGCCTGCGTTCACTCTCATGTATTACTTGGGTTGGCTTTTCATGTTTGCTGGTTAGGATTTTTTTTGTTTCTTCCTTAGAAAAATATATTTCTTGTGTTTCAGTTTTTGGAGTGTGTTTGGAGTTTTGTCTGATCGTAAGAGTTGGGTAGAATAGGAATGACTTCTGCAGTCTCTTTCCTGTTTTATTGTTCAGTATGATTTCTTTCCTATTTTTCCCATGAAAAGTAACTTGGAATTTTGAAGTACTAATGGAATACTTGTTCTTTTAAGTTGCTATTTTGTTCTGAGTCAAGGAACGATTTCTTACGTTTCTTCTTATATCGCAGTGCGCTCAGTGGGTACATCTGCCAGCTTTTGATTCTAGGTTGTGGTCACTGATCCCGGTTTAACTTCAGTCTCGTGCTTTTCATTAGTGTTAAAACTTATTAGTACTAATACAGTATTTATAGATCTGTAGTTGTGGGGCTATTCTGATCTGTTTTCCTGGTAACTACTTACATTGCTTTTAGGGCTTGATTTTCCAATTTTAGTTTGCATAGAGTTGCCTGCCCAGGTCATGTGAGTAGTGTCAAAGCCCTGGAAATACTGAGTTATGTTATTGTTGCTTTAAACTTCTGTTCTATTTCAGTGGAGACAGCTCTGAACTAGTTTGGGATGCAAAACAAATAACATGAATGTTTTTCTATGTTGATGAAGAGGAGGGAGTATCATCATTCTGCTTATATGTAACTTGTGGCGGAATCAGAAATCCAAGGCAAAACAAAGCGAACCATTCGAAGAGGATGGGGTGGTTGTTCGTTACTAGATGTACTGCTTCCAGTTCAACTCTGAGTCAATTGTGCGGCGTAGTTTGCAATTTCAATTAGTTTTCTAGTGCTGATTTAGATTAGTATTTCTCAGGCTAGATTACGAAGCCCAATAGCCTTTGCATTGAAAAAGGGATGGATGTTCAAAACAAGATTCCCTTCGAGATACAGTAGAGCTGTCACAAAAGGTGATGGTTAGAGTTGAAAGAGAAGCAACGCTCCTTTTGAGAGGAAAATGCTCACTGCTGGTCTGTCGCTTTGTGCTCTAAATACTACATGAACAGTCTTGGAATCTCCTCCTTGTTAAGCCAGGGCTGTTAATTTCAGATAGCTTAGATGGGCTCTCCTTGAAAAATTAGTGTTTTGGTGTTTAGAAAAAATGATAAAAGGTGGAAGTAAGTTACAGCAGCTGCAGTGAACTGTACAGAAGCTACAAAGTCCTGATTTCAGTCCTGGCTCTAAAAGTAATTTGTGATTCTGACCTTGAGTGAGTCACTTGACTGCTGTGTGAGTTTCCTTATTTGTAAAGGAGGAGGGTGCCTGTGAGAAGATAGCGAAACAGCTTTTGCAAAGCTTCACAGTAGTGGAGTAAGAGCTAGAATACAAAAATATGAGTTTTCTTCCTTAACTGGCTTCTAAAAATGATCAAAAGATTTTACCACAGAGTGAAAGCTGAGATGTGGATGTAAAATGCTCACCAAATTCTTCAGGTGTTGGGATGGTACAGAGCAGCAAGTGAAGTCTTGCTTGGTTTACATCGCACGAAGTGAGCAAGAGTCCGATTGGCTTTACGGTAAACTTCTGCCAGCCTTTAAACAATCTCAGTAAATTCAAATAAGCTACAGCTAGGATCATCTCTGATCTGGCTGTTCAGAATCCTAGGCTGTCTGTGAGAATTTGGCAGTTTGCTGTGTGTTAAACTCCGGGATTTGGAAATGAAGCTGCCTGCTTTTTGCTAACTGTTCTAAAACATGATTTCAGTTAGTCATCTGGGGCAGGCTAGAGCCACGTGCAGTTTTTGGATGGCAGCAAGCTGTTGGCAGCCTGGTCATTCCCAGTAACTGTTGTACAACTCTACCCATAATGCCTAAAGCTCTGCCAGATAATTTGATCAAAATGTGCTATTGGTGATAGGGTTAATCGTTGTTCACTGACGTGAATGGTCCCGGCAGCATTTTTTACAATATTTGGGAGTGGGAAATTGTGGGGTCTTAAGGGTGAGGGAAGGCTGCGAGGCAGGCTGGCCGGCAGCTCGGGTAGAACTGACAGGGAAATTCCGGTGCAGTTGATGAGTGTGGTGACAGTTAATGTCAGTAGTTCAGCATCTGGTACGCTAGCAGAAGACAACTTAAGCTGAAGCTCTGGAATAGAGAAGTGTATCTCTGGTCTCTCTCATAAATAGTTGATGTGAGAGTGTTTTAATAAATGAAAATGTGTTTGCCTAAATTCTGTTGCTGTTCTTGTCCTGATTTAAGATGTATAACAGCGAAAGCACCCATGAATGCCTGGCTTAATCCTAACTATGTATGCTGTTAAGAATCTGTGTGATTAAAAAAGAAAATGCTATTTTTTTTTAATAAGTAGAACAGACTTGGAATCAGTCACTTAAGCACTTCTGTATTTTTATAGGGAGGCAAACAAGCAGCATGTGAGATGTCAGAAATGTTTAGAGTTTGGACATTGGACGTATGAATGTACA
The DNA here is from genome assembly GCA_013399095.1 of Psophia crepitans. Taxonomy (NCBI): domain Eukaryota; kingdom Metazoa; phylum Chordata; class Aves; order Gruiformes; family Psophiidae; genus Psophia; species Psophia crepitans. The sequence goes on from VWZZ01000502.1 coordinate 1,065,593, forward strand.
GGGAAGAGAAAATACCTGCATAGACCTTCGAGGACAGCTCAATTAGCAAAAATTCTTAAAGAAAAAGAGAAGCAACTATTACTGCAACAAAGGTAAGACTGGCAGAATGCAAATGTCTCGTTTATTAATGAACAGGTAATTTTGTATGTGGGTGGGAAAGATGATGTCCCAGACCATTTTCTTTCATCTTTTCTTCCAGCCGGTGTGATGCTTGCTTAATGTGAAAGCTGGTTTGTGTGTTAGGTGGAATATGTACACTCAGGTATCATGAAAGCAAAATGTTCTTCATTAACACCTGCTTGTCTGAAATACACTTAAACTTTTTTTTGTCTGTCTGAAACAGGAAAAAAAAAAAAAAAGGGCACACTAAGCCAAAGTTAAAATAGTTGGAGCCTTTTTTGTAATGGAGTACCGTTTCCTGAATTCCTTGATTACTTGATCTCGCAGGTTTATGTGCTAGTACAAGCAGGTTGGTGTGAAGACCATAAATGTCTTTGTAACAGAGAAGCAATTTTCACTTCTGTTTAGGTTTGCTGGTAGAGTGTGTGGTTAAACCTGGGTCTTCCGGGTACAACCTGCTGGTGGGTCTGTGCCAGCACAGCCCCTGTGTGTGGCTCAGTATGAGCTGTGATGGTTAAACAGGTGAATGAGAGTTGGACTATCAGGTGTCCAGTTTAACTGGACAGTTTAATCCTGAGTTTAACTCTCGGGCATAAAGTAAAAACATCTCACTGAACTGCATAATTATTTCCTTTTTTGACATCTGAGGAAGTGAAAGATACCTGCAGCTGAACAGAGAAATCTGAGCCAAACTCTGTGTGTGTAATGTGATTTCCTTTCCACTTGTTCTGCGAGTAGGCTCTAATGCTTCTCCCAAGTTTAATAACTGTTTTAACAAACAATTCCAGATGAAGCACATTAATTTTTCACGGTATTCCTATGTATGAGGGTCTCCGTTCTGCCATTGCAACTCAAATTTAGTTCTGGTAGCTGGAGAGCTGTTGCCTCAGCCCCATGGGGGGCAGTGTCCTTTACAGCCATTGCAGCTAGAGCTGCTGAGGATTTGGAAACATACCCTCTTGTCGCTGCCACTTGCGGCTCGGTGTGCTGGCTGTAGGTCGTCACTGCTGCCAGGATGTAAGTTATGGAAGAATGTTCACACCTTGTGCTCTGTTATCTTCATGGGGAAAGAAAATGGGTGGCAACTCTGGCGGGGAGATCTGGTTTGACTTCCTCAGCTGTGTCAGCTGAGGCAGCAGTGTGAATCAGAGTGCTGAAACACTGGCTTAGGTGGAAGCCCATTAGCTTGTATTGAGTGACATAAAATGTTTAATTTTGAAATTCATTTTGATCCGATGAGTAATTCTGAAGCAATTGTAGTCCCCTGGTATTCTAGATATGAAATCAGGAGTACTTAAGCTCTAAAACTTGCTCTGTTTGGAGGCAGAGTTTGAAAGAGTTCTGCAGAGACTCGAGAGTTTTTAAGACAAAGATTGAATTTAAGATGCTTCTTGTTCCTTTTCTGCCCTATTTCTGGTGAATTCTGCAGGTTACTGTTGGAGGATAGTGAACTGAGGGTGAAATTGTTTGTTACCTGGGGTCTGTGTATGGAATAATTTTATATGGGAACTACAGGCCTGTGCAGTGTCTGTCACGACTGGAGTTTGAGTGTGTAACAGCCCTCAGTGCAAGGGGTATGTGCTGTGCAGTCAGCTCATGAAAGAAAGACGAGGTAATCCTTGGGTGGGAGGAGTTTTTAATCCTGGTTAAACTAGGCTGGATTCATACTGGTTATATCGTCATAAGCTCTCTGAAGCTCCTTAACGGCGCCATGTAGCATCCAGTTCCTTAGATGCCGATGTCACACTCTTACTTTTTGCGCAGCTTCTTTTGGAAGGTTATTTCTTGTCTGCAGAGAAGTTGGGTCTCCTGCAGGTCTGCCTCTGAGTATTTGTATCATCATCTTTAAAGGTCTAATAATGAATCATTAACCAGAAGGCAAACATAGTCTAATAAGGTTAATATTTACTTTTTAACAGCCGCTTACAAGATTTTTTTAGCACTGACTCCTTTCAGCAGTTGTTCCAGGATCTGTCCGTTTGCCCAGTGTTGACCCCACGATTCCGATGAACATGTGGAGGTTTTGCTTCCTGGTGTCAGTAAAGCCCCTGGCTTGCCAGTCCTAGAGTAGGAACTGGGAGGGGAGGAGCGGTGAGAAAATGCTTATTCCTTAGTGATGTTGCTGCATTGAACCAAAGCCAGGGTGTCCGAGCCTTATTTATGGTTCTGAAGACAGTGTGGTGCCCCAGGGAAAGCCACCAAGTGCCATGAAATGATTCGTTTGACCTGCAGGGAAATGACCTCCCTAGTTGTGTAGCTCTGGAGAGCAGCGGACTTCTATACTTGTCCATACATTAAACGCTAGAGGGAGGCCAAGACCTGTGCCCGGGTTGCTCAAGGCTGAATTAGGTCCTGGCTTCTGAAAGGTGCTTTGGGAGCTAATTCTGTTTGTTCACAGGGACTTCTCCTACCTGTGAAACGCCTGGTTACCCGTGGTAAGGGGTAGGGCCTCCAGAATATAAATATTAACAGCACTGAGCAGTACAGGAGGGATTATAATTTGATTTGAAATCTGAAGGTCAGTGAGTCTTCCCGTTGCCCACAGGAGATTGTGGGGGGTGTGGAAAGCTCTTCTGTGTAACTCTAGTATTTTTCAGACCATATGTTTGAAAGTAAAAGAAAAAAAAAATTGAACCCCCCCTATTCTACTGCAATACAAGTATTGCTTACACGTAACGCTTTCTTCTTTCTACCTTTTTCTGGAGTCTTTATCCACACATACTGCTGTCTGATTTCTGAATGAAATATATTTGCAGTTTTTGCTTTGATTTCTCTGTATCTAAGACGGCTTCCAATAATAGGTTTCAACTGAGGAAAAAGTATCCTGGTTATAAAAGAACATACAGCTTCTTCCTAGATCGGTGGCACATTGAGCATGTTGTAAGGGTATGATGAGAGACTACTTTAATCACACGTGTGTGTTCCAGGTTGAATTATCTGCAGTGGATTGAGAAAAGCAGGTGACTGGTACATTTGACTGAAAGAATTTTATTTTCTTTAAAGAAAAACCCAGAAGTGAAGACTGGTTTAAAAAAAAAACAACCAACAAACCAAACAAACAACAAATGATTCTCTTGGTATTTTGTTAAAAGAGACTTTCTTCTGTGTCGTTCACCACTACAACACAGGGGAATCTGAAAGACAAATAGCTGGAAAGCATCACTATAGATAGATTGTTCTGTGTCTTTTTGTACTTGAAGGAAATAGATGGTTAAAGCTACAGACTAATTCAGTGTTTTACCCTTTGTTTCAATCAATTCAGTTATTGCTAAATATAGGCACACGGAACTTTTTTTGGTATCCTTATCTTCTCTGTTTTCCCATGCCAAAATGATGATGTCAGTATAATATGAGTAAAGGAGTGTAAAGCCTACTCAACACAGAAAATTAGAGGTGAATTGGTGTTTGGTGATGTGTTGTGGTTTTTTTATTATTATTATTTTCCTGATTTGTAAGTATTGTTGTTTTTCTGGTTTGCATAGTGACTGAAAACAGATGCCAAATGGCATGTGTTGGCCATGGTGCTGTGGCGCTCTGCTGGTGGGATTACTTACTGGTTTTCTAATATTAAACTCAGCTCCACTGTGCTGCTATTTATTTAATTTTCCTCCTGCATTAATCAAAGCCATTGTTTTTCCTCCCCCTTAATTAGCACTGGAGAAAGTACTGCAGAAAAGAAGACCAAGAAAAAGAGGTATGTGGGCAACAACGACAAGTCGTGCAGGCGTTGCAGCGTGTGATCGAGCACGGGGTGTTGCGGCAGGCGGTGTGGACGGGGCATGTGGGGATAGTCAACGCTGCAAGTGCAGGTCTGATGTTCCTGCTTCTAGCGGCATTGTGTAACAAATGTTTGGAGAATTGCTACTCCTTCCTGTCCCAAAACTAAATGCTTTGTCGTCTGCTTTTCTCCCTACTGATTGTCCTATCTCTACATGATCTTGCTTTAATAATAAAAATCATCTTATTTCTGCCTCGAAGTTCAAGTAATTTTAAACAACTGTGCAAGAATGGCACACTGTTTTCTAGTCGGTAATTGCTCCACCTACACATCTTGCTCTTTTTTGTTGTTTCTATTCCCTTCTCCTAGCAGCTGTCTCTGAAGCTTTGTCTAGAGAATGCAATGAAGCATCTAAAAAAATTTACCAACTCCAAAACCAAACAACCCCAGTCCCAGACCAAAACAAAATCCAGGAAATACCCCCCAAGTACTAATTTGAGGCAAGAACTCTTTCTCCTTTAACATCATTTCTATGTCACTTTGCAGTAATGTTTGCTTGGGAATTCGCTTCTGTCTTTGTTAGCAAACCCCTTTCCGGAACAGCTGGACCCCTGGCTGTGGTACTCCTGCTGATCAGGTCCTGACTTTTACTTATGGGGGATGTCTGACCAGTAATCGCCTCGTTATCCCTTCCCATTTAGCTGACTGTTCTCTAAATTCTATCTTGTAAAAACAGTTTGGGGGAGGTTTTTTAAGACTAGGCCTTTTCCTTTGTGCCACAGTACTTAAATAAGACACAGCAGTTTTTTAAAACATGCCTTTATTTTAGGCTGTCGTATGGAATGTGGCTTTATTGGAATGCTTCTTGGCCAGTGTCTTCGTTCTACTCTCCAAAGGTGTTTTATCAAATGCTCCTTTCTCGCTAATGTCCATTTATTGTTGGAGTTCCTTACGACCAATGAGATCATAAATTAGCTAATTTCTAAACGATGGAATTCAGACCTCTTCCTTCCTCAGCTTTGTCATATGCTGCAGCCTTCTGCTTGGCATAACGATTTTCAGAGTATTTGAGCTCTAAACCAATGCAAAGAAAAACCCAAAATGAACAAAAGAATTGATGGGGGAGAGGGTGGCTTGGTCACTTTTTCCTTAAAATTTTAAAAGTCTTGCAGGTTTGAATTGCCATCCTGCTTTTATGCAAGCACCAAATCCATCAGTATAAATTCCTTTCCAGGTCATTTGCTATTTATATTTTTATTATGATACAGGAAGAATTAAATGCAGAAAATTGAGCAAAGTGTTACCATTGAATATATAAGTTCCAGATTAAAAAAAAAATTGCAGAAGTTTGGCTTCTGGCAGCAGTGAGCACTAACCTTTCACATAGTGTGTGTTTGTTTTGGTATAAACAGTAATAAGTAGGCTACAGGCTTAACCAGAAAAACAGGAACAGGCAAACCAGCGGTTGTACAATCTTGTGACCTCAGGTGACACAGAGCTGCATTCTGGGTGCTGCACATTAGCTTCAACGTTCCCATGCACCATACTCTGGTTATTGAGAGCCCGCTTCATGCTCGGATCGCATGCTACGTAAATCTACCTGTCTGGAGGGTAAAACCATGTCTTGACTCACTTGTTCCTTCAGGCACCCAGCTGTGATTGTGCCCAAAACTGTAGATTCGGTTTAAGTAGCGTGTTTAAAATCACCTGGGGTTGTTTGACAACTGCAATAGGATTAGAAAGGATAAAAAGTCTTGGAGCGGGCTGGTGGCATGTGTTACGAAATGCAGCAGTTGTATGGTTCTGTGCACCGACTGTGGAACAAGACAGTAACAGTTGTGAACTTGTTCTGAGGAGAATGAATGCTTCTCTGCTGGAGAAATCCTGTGCTTTTACAGTGGTGTAGTAGACCCAAAGACCTGTGATCTACCAATCTATAGCTAATCCCGATTAGGACAAGGCCAAGTACTGAATTTTACTTGCTCCCATCTTCATCCTCCTTCTGTAACTACCAGCAGGCCACATACTGCATCACCCAAAAACAAGTATCTGCTTGTTTCTTCTCTCATTGATTTAGCTATGGCTTTCCTCTAGGAGAAACAGTATTAAATGCAATGTTCTGATGTTTCTCCGAGTGGGTTTCGGGTGATAACCGAAATATTGGAGGTCCATGGACTGCTCCTCTAGATTCTGTGAAAGGTGATTAGGAGGAGAAGGCCCAGTCAGAGTTGTTACTCAGGTGATCCTCTGACTGATTCTTGCCCGTCTAAATGGGTCTGCACATCTACTGAACCTGTTTTGGTTTAACTACTAGTCCCGTTTTTTTTTTTTCATCTTAAGACTAGTTTTTCACAATCGGTAAGTCTGTATTTAACCACCTCCTCCGGATTTATCTGTAATAAATAGCCATTGTGTCTGCATGCACAGAGAGATAAGATTACAGATACTATAAAAATGTCAGTGGTTCGCAGCTTAATGCATGCTTCCAGATTTGTCAGCTGACATGACCATGGCTGATATGGTGAAAAAACATTGCTCTTTCTCTAATAGCCTTAACATTGGCACTTCCTGGGTTGTTACATTTAACCAAACCCTCTGACAAAAACTGCTATGTTAATTTTCTAATGGAGTGAAGATTCTGCATTACTACATCTAACATTTTTGAATGCTGTTTGGTTGACTTGGCAGGAAGCAGGGTGAATTAATACCTTCATGCTTTGTTTGGAGAAAGATCTATGGGACAATTAAATTGTACTTTTTTGGAATCCTTTTTCCTGTACTTAGTCAGAGACCTTGAGTGGAGAAGAGCTGCCTCAGTAACAGCTGAACATGAAAAATATTGCAGAGGGTACAGAAATCCACTTTTCTGTGTTCATAATTCTGTCTTCACCTCGGGTTGTTTCTGTTCTTCCTCCTCCGCCCTGAAAACATAAGCGTCCTGTAGCGGCAGGTAATTTGGGTTCTTTTGCCAGGAGTAATCTAAGAACAGTTTCCATTGGTTACAATTCTGACATTTGTGAAATCGCTGATGAAACTTCCTCCGATCTTTACACTGTCAGAATTTCCGCCCTTGTTACAGTGGTGTGCTGGGGATCTGATCTTTGGTAACTTTTCCCGAGGCTTTAGCAGTGCAGGACATTATGGTTCCCCTGCAGCCTCGTTCTCCTATTTAGCCAGCTCAGTAGACACTCCTCGTTACTGTGAACAAGATCCTTGCCAGCTTTCAAACTGAACCTTTTCCTGCAGTCCTGTCTGGGCTTACCTCACGTACGTGGTGTCACTCTGCTGTTGCTCAAATGGCCAAAACGCATCCGTTCAGAATCGGGGGGGAGACGCTGGGGTTTGTCTAGATTGTGAGGCCTGGAAATTTTCAGACCAAATCATTGATCTTTGGATTACAGCACAGTACAAAGAACACTGTGTGATGAATGCTGTCTCTAGCAGGGCTGTTCTCATCTGTGTGTTTGTCTTCTGTCAGATCTAAAAGCGTCACCAGTTCCAGCAGCAGTAGCAGTGCCAGCTCCGCTAGCGATTCCTCATCTGACAGTGAAGATTCTTCTACGTCCTCTTCGTCTGATGACAGTGACAGTGATGAAAGCTCCTCTACTTCCTCGTCTTCTCCATCCTCGAGTAGTACTTCCTCCTCTTCAGAGTTTGAATCAGATTCTAGTTCCTCCAGCAGCAGCAGCAGCAGCACAGACAGTAGCTCTGATGATGAGCCACCGAAGAAGAAGAAGAAGAAATAGTGTGGTACAGTTAGGACTGTTGTTCAGTGAATAACGCTCTGCAAAGATGTTTTGAGCACGTGGTTGCCAAACAGTTTAACTGGTCAACGTTTCTACTGCTAAAACTTTCTAGATGTTTTGCATAGTTGTTCATAGGACATGAAAGGTATTAAATGGCACGTGAGACTGAAAGAGTATTTTTGTGGTTTATCCTTTTATGGAAAATATTACTTTTTTAGTTGAAAAATCTATCATCAGATTTGTTTATATGAGCTAAGGTCCAGTAACCTGGATGTTTACATGCTGGAAAGCAGAAGCTTTTTATCGCAGATAATGCTGTGCATCACATGCTACCGCTCGGTTTATGACAGCTTCACTTACATTTGGAAAATGCTCTAAGCGATTAGAAGCAAAAGTTTCACACCGCTGGCTGTAGAGCACGGTCATTGTTGGAACTGAATGCACGATGTTGCACACTGAGGGCCTTCCATCTCACTGTTAACAAATGTTATACGCTGCTGAGCTTTCTTCTGACGGCTTTTCCCGATGCTTCCAGGTCGAGTCTTAACTGCAACATAAAACTTTAAATAGCGTTCATCTGTTAACGATCCATACACTGCTTGTGCTGTACAGAGGCTTCAGTCTGTTCAACTCGCCCCTTTCCTTAGCTCCTGTATTTGTAGTACTCTCTGAGACACAGTGTGTCTCGCGGCGCTGTCTGTGTGAGGAAGGGGAACAGTGCACAGTGGAAGAATTATGGCTGATGCTGCTTAGGAGTTTCATCTTCGTGCCTTTTTTTGTAAATTAAATGTACCCTAGTGTGAGAAGGGCTTGAGTGGGTGTTTTTCAGAACTCCGTTAGCTTTCCGTACAGAATATGGTCAGTAAAACTAGAGAAATGGTAGTAACAAACAAAAATGGGCACTATTTTCAAGGAGATAGGAAAAAGGCTATTTTCACTGGCTGCTCAGTAAGAAAAGGAGTTGCCTTTAAATAGAGGTTCCAAAGGAAAGTGTTTCTCTTTTGATATTTTTACAAAAAATGGTTATGTAATGCAAGATTACCAATCCGTGTTGTCGGGCACACAGTACTGGCATTATGGTCTGCAGTATAATCAGTCCCTTATTTTTATGTAAGAGTGTGTACGTGTTTGTGAAAATCAGGCAGGGGAGAAGCGAGTTAGTGCAAAAAAACCCCGACCCGACAAAAGCAAAATCCCAACATACTGCAGAACCAGTATTGCAGGTTGCAGGTTGGAAGTTATTTGTTCTTTTGGTGGATTGAAGCAGTTGGCATCAGTATTTTAATTTGGGATGCAGCCTCCTAGATTTCTTATTGTTGGAGTGCCCTTTTTTGGGGGAGGGGGCATCACATGTGGAAGAATTCCTAAATATCTTGATTTAGGTAAAATACAGTAACTAAACTATTTTTTATATTTTTATGGAGAAAGTAGTGTGTAGAATTAATTTTGAATAAACTGTGCTTATTTAAATGTTTGAAAGTATGTATGTTGTCTGTTTTAGTCTGTAATCATTACTGTGTTTTACAGAACACTCTGCAGACTGTAAATAAAATTTACCAGAAAATTGTTTAAATAGTCTTGAGTGAATGTACTGTTTAATGGGAAAGTTAATAAATTATTAAACAGTAGTTGCTACGCTCATGGTTACTGCAAATCCAAATGTAAGTGCTGTGTAATAGTTAAGGGGGTGTGCAGAAGCCCTGTGGAATACAGGAATTTTATAGCACATCTCAGCGGTTCCAGCAGGCCCTGCGCCGTGGCTGGGGGCACCGTGGTGGTGAGCTTGTTGTGGGGGACCTCTTCGTTGTGTGGGTGCTGCTGGAAGGGGTGCGGAGCCCACCTGGGCGCAGGTCCCATGCTATGAGGAGTGTGGGCTTTAGTTCGGTGGGCGCTGGGCAGAGGGTAGTGGTGAGGAATGGAAGGGAGGAGTGCGGCCCTGCAGAAAGGAGAGGGTGGGGAGGGAGGCTCGGCTGCCTTGGCCATCCCGTTAAGACCATCCTGTACGTGCGTTTTTCTTTAATGCTGCTGGCGTTTGCACATAGATAGCTTCGTCAGAAGTGTGCAGCTTCACACAGGCGTATGTTCTGCCCCTTAAGTTGTCTCTGCCAAGAAAGGAGAAGTTTAAGATTCTTGGATAACGGTACTAAAGCTGGTTGTCCAGGTCTGGGGCATGGTCTCTTTGTGCATCTGTTGACGTTTGGTGCCCACAGCCAGGCAAGCTGGGTCCGTTCACAAAGGCAGGAGAAAACGCTTGTGTGTGTTGGGTTCTGTCAGCAGGCGCTGGGCTAAGGTAACGTCATTACAGATGATACTGAGGAGACCTTAATTTAATTTCTGGCCCGCTGTTGGCTCATCAGCAAAGATTCAGAGATGCTTGCTGCTTTTTCTGGGTGTCTGATACTGCCAACTGCTGATTAACTCCGACACCGACCATAAATGCTTCTGTACTCTGATATCTTTTTAAAAAGTTCAATTTCAGAGACAATTTTTTGTTGGCTTTTTTAATTGCCCTTTTTGTTTAACTTGTCTCTACATATTCGTATTTTACAGAGTAAAACCCACCAGCCTGCCAAGAGCCTTGCCAGTTCATCTGTCACTAGATCCCATCCTGATTTCTTACGGATGCTTTGAGTCGACCTTTTTTCAGTGGGAAAGGTACTGCTTTAATTACTTACTGCCTTCCAAAGCTCTGGGTTAAGTACAAAAGATCATTAGGTAAAAAAACCCAACAATCAACTCGCCACTAACTAGGAATTGTGTTTACTGAGCAGTTAGGTGAACCCCCTCAGGTTAACCCTTCCAGTCACAGGTGAAGCCGCCATGGCGGGGGGTGCTGGGGCAGTCGGGGGGGAGCAGCCTGGGGCAGAGCCATGGCACGGCAAGGAGGAGCAGTGCCAGCTGAAGGGGGAGCGGGGGGAGGGAGAGACGAGTTGATCTTCTAGTCCAGGGCGTTACTAAATATCCGTCAGGCTGGAACAGCTTTTTGGGTGCCCTCAATGAAATTGTGTCGGGTTGATGGACTGGTTTATTTTTTTAGGGAGGAGTCCTCAGTGAGGAGGACTTCTGCCATCAGGTGGATTTGCTTTGTAAGGAAACGACTCAATATCCCTTACCCCCTGGCCTTTAACTTGCTTTATGAAGCTATATTTACCAAAGCTCTGCAGGACAGCAGTTGTGTCTGGGACAGGCCTGCGCAGCCCGGAGGCGTGTGAGAGCGTGTATGTGTGACACGGGCCGTGGCACCAGAGCGCAGGGTTGGCTCCTCAGACTTGATACCTCAAGAACGTAATTCTGCCGACACCGCTGACCGGGCCGGGCTGTTTTATCTCCCGTTCCTGGCCGTTACTTGCCGTGCGGGGCCGCCCTTCCGCAGCGGCTGCCAGTGGCGGGGCATTGCGGTGCCCGGGGTTTTTGGGGGGGTTGGGATGCCGCCCCGGCTG
>VWZZ01000502.1:1077726-1139040 GCA_013399095.1 Psophia crepitans
GGCGGGGGGTGTCTGCGCCGGGCCCCGGCGGCCCCGACAGAGCGGGCGCTCGGGATGGCTCCGGGGCCGGAGGGGCATCCCCTCCCTTGGCTCCCGGGTTTAATCCTTTTCCAGTAATTGACGTCAGGGCTTTGTTCCTTCCCCTTTGCGTTTTAGGCCCTGAGCCGCGCTGGGGACGGAGCGGGCAGGGTGCTGTGGGTGCCGTAGGAAATGGCTTCGGGTAGGTGCTGCCCCAAGGTCAGGAGAAGGCAGACTCGGGGGTTACTGGCACACAGTCGCATCCTCCTGGTGAGCGGCGAGGTGGCGGTTACGTAAAGCAGCGTCCCTGGTGAGGATTGGGTTATACTTTGTAATCAAAGGTCCCGTCACCTAATGTTTCTCCAGCCTGGGCTGACAAGAGCTTTTTTTTTTCCTTTTTCCTGTGAACAAAACAAAGCGAGAAAGTGTTGAGACGCTCAGTACAGATGTTAGTGCTGCCAGCTGCTGTGTCTTTCATGCACTCCTTCCATGAGGGCAGGGTTATCTTCATTTTGGGGGAAAACAGAGAGTACTTCTACCCGTACCTCAAACACAGCCCGGAGAGATGATGTTCGAACGGAGAGAGCTCCCTTCGGCAGGTGCGGGTCTCTGTTGCACCAGCCCATCCCCTCGCCTTATTACGGTCCCGTTTGATCGTTTACTTGTGAAGACTGTGACGGTTTGAAGTGTTCCCATGCTGCCACTGATGTCAGCAGCCCTCCCACTGCCTCTGCGTGAGCTGAACAGGCACTTACTCAGCATCAGGAGTCTTTGAAATTAGCTTGTTCTGCTCAGGTCCCTGCTTTTATTTGTCACCTCGTTGCCAGCGCCCTCCTAGCTGCTGGACTTCTCCTCAACGGGTTTATTTCTAGTTCCTTACGTTTCCTCACAACTTCTGCGCGATTCTCCCAAGTCCCTGGACCCGAGCGCTTTGCAGCCCTGGGGGTGTTATTGCGAAACAGGGTCTGGTCAAGTGCTTCGGAGGAGTGGTTGTTGACTTGATTTGTCATTTCATTATCTCCTCTAATGAGAGAAACATCATTAAACTCACAGCGCTACTGTTGTGTCGTCTGCCTCAGCAAGGTGTGTTATATACGGCCTTAGTCACGTGTATACCGTGTGTGGGCATTATTCTGGAGTTAGACAATGGCTTGTCATGGTAATCGAGCAGTTCTTGTCAGTTCATAACAGGAAAGAAAATTTTACCCTTTGGCGTTATTAACGTCTTGGCTGTATCAATGTATCGGTATTAATGGTTATGGTTTCCTAACTGCGAGACGATGTATTTGCAGCTTTGGCCAAGAGCGACCTCTCCTCTGTTGAAGAGCCGTAGCAGTCATGGAAGAAAACACTAAATTTCCACTCTAGTCTCAAAAATGGTTTCAGGTCTCTAATATTTCCTTTAAACATCTCTGCACTTCTTGTTTTATGACTTTTCTCCCATGTTTCAAACGTCGGGTGAGCGAGGCTGAGCGCCTGGGGCCGGTTTTTGTGCGAGAAGGCACGCAGCAACCAAAAAAAAAAAGCCGTTCATGTTTGTATGTTTTGCATTCTTCCCAATTATAATCTAAACTTGATAAAGTATGATAAAACTTCAGTGAAATAGTACTTCTGGCTTGTCTTTTTAGTAAGCTGGAATGTACAAATGTTTTGGCATCGTTATGACCCAACTATTTAGTGAGAAGCCACATATTTTTATCTGCAAACGCCACACGCTTTGTGTTACTCAGGTTTGGTAGATAACTAGTTGCAGCAGAAATCTGTCCTGACATTACAGTTGGGAGATAAGTTGGCACGAACGTGCTAGTTCCTTCTTCCTTTTCTAGCTCACAGCTGCTGGCAAGGATGTTGTGCTCCACTTTTGTTTTCCAGCACGGTCGCTCCTGGATGCGGGATGTGACTAAAGACGTATGTGACGGATGCGTTGCTGGCCAAGGGGGCGGTTCACTGCAGCTTTTGAAGCAGCCAGGACCCTGTGACCAAGGACTGGTGACACTGCTGTCCCCCGTATTATCAGCGCTTAGGAGAGTTGCCGTAACTGCTCATGACTGCTTCTGATGCCCGCCTGCCTTTTCTTCCTGCTCATCCTCTTCTTTTGGGAGTGTTTTAATCATCACTTCTCTTATTCTTTGCTCCACATCGGCAGAAATCTGCCCTCTACATTGAGGGCAGAACTTTTAACCAGTGATACCCATGTCTGAAGCTGAATCTTGAGAGTTGAGAAACGAGATGAGCAACTGTCCTGTAGGCAGGTTTTGCGTTGGTTGGGGTGTGGAAAGAGTACGAGCATCTTCCAGGAGGCCGCCTCTACCTGCAGCAACGGGCACGTGGAGCTGGGAGGAAAGTTAATGGCGCAGTGTCATTTTTGGGATCTGCCTGTCTGAGGACGTAAGAACAGGCTGGAGATTTTAGTGACTTTGAGGTTTCTTTTCTGCTGCAGTAATTGTTCTCAGCCACATAATTTCAGATTGTTACTCATGTGTGGTTTGTTCTACAGGCATATTTCCTTTCTCTAGCGTTACTATAGTCTCACAGTCACCTTTAACAGAGGCAAAGAAATTACTGAACTTGAGTCCACCTGTTGTCATTGGATTTTAGTGTCTGGCTTGGAGTTTGTATCAAGAAAGAAGCGGTGTGGATGTCCCCTTTGCTAAGCAGTGAGAGCGCCCCGAATTGTGGGGAGATGGAGAGGCCGTAGGATGAAGGGGGACTGTCTGGAAACGAGTCGGGAAACCTGAACAGATTACACTGAGATAGAGGAGGGTTAGATGTATGTAAAATATATTGCTAACGGTGTTAAAATGAGAAAATAAGAAATGGGGTTCATAGAACTGCAAAACTGAAGATGAAAGAACTTATCTGGCAGTTATTCTTCTCTTGCAGGATTGTTCCTTCTCTGCAGTTACTAATGACTAACACGATGCTCTCCGGCTTGTGAAAGGATAGGGTTTCTGTCACTGCTAGGAAACACAACTGCACAGCCTCGTGCTCCTTCCTGTCATAAAGCTTTTCTGCTAAGTTTAGTCAGTCTGAATTTTTATAGTAGTACTGTTCTCTGACTGTTCTCTGAAGAGGTGTATTCTCTTTTTAGGTACCTGAACTAGATGTACGTATTCCTGTTGAATTAAGGTTTCTCCTTGCAAATAATTGTATCGGTGCTCTCTGAAACGATCATTTGATGTTGTCTACGCCTTTTGCAGAGGTGCCTAGCACAGCCCATGGCTGCAGCGTAGCACCGCTTGCTTCCTTGTCTGGTCCTCTGCCAGCTTCATACGTGCCGTCCAAAATTCCATTTTCCCCGTAGCTCAGATATTGTTTGCCTCATGCACTCGTGTCTAATTTCATGTCTGCCATCTCCCCAGGCTCTTGAATTCTTACCACTTTCCAAGTTTCTTTCTCCAACTTTGTGTTTCAAACCTCTTTTTTCCCCTAATGTAGTGAACTGTATTTTTTCCCTAAAGTGCATTAGCTTGTAATTCTTCAAGTTGTCATGTCTCTTGTTCTTACTTGATTCATTAATTCTTGCTGATGAGTGTAAAACCTGGTTTATTAACTGGCAGTAGTGCCAGGTATCCACAGGAAAAGAAGAAAAATACCCATCTCCTCGCACTCGGTACTGTGCAAACATTGAGTAAGAGAAGTTCTTGCCCTGAAGTCTTGAACTAATTTTCTTCTGTTAACAGTTCATTAAGTAGAGTTTTCCTGCAGCTCTTTCCATTTTGCTGTGGTACCCAGTCCCAACTGTACCTCCTCACTGGCCAGCTCGTTGCCCCCTTGTACTGATCTATTACAGTTCGTCTTCATTCCTATTCATGTCATAACGTTACCCATCATTTACTTGAATGTGTTGCTTTCCATGTTTTATAATTAAGCAAATATAGAGTGTACTTTTACTAATGCAGTAATCCTTTAAGGATCATGTGTTACCATTCCGAGTCTCTCCCTGTGGATAGGCATGCTGCCCTGCAGCCTCACACCAGGCTCTTGCGCTTTATTCCCATCGCTGCGCTGGGAGCGTGAAGACCAGACGTAGCAGACAGCAGGCCGGAGTAAGGCTGTGGCGCCCTTCAGCGTTAGCACCACAAAGCACTGATGTTTCCCCCTTTATCTGCTGTTTCCAGGAGTGGCGTGAAGATCCTTGCCTTTCGGATTGGACTCAAACCTCCTCGGCGTTTAGTGGTTTATTTGTGGCGGCGCAGAAGGGAGCCCTGAACGTGCCTGTGCCCCTCCTGAAGCTCCTGGAGTAGCTCTCCGGTGGTCAGGAGCAGTGTCAGAGGACGTGGCAAGCCAAAGTGGATCCCTGAACTTGGTGCTTTTACAGCACTGTAACTTGTACTGCGCATGGTATTGAAATGAGAGGGCGCCCAGGTTTTGGTGAGCTGGGGCGTCGCAGCCTCCTGGAAGCAGAGGCGAGTACTTGGTACTCACTATAGTTGGATCAGAGATCATTTTATTTACCCACATTTTCCAGTTTTAAGGAAATAATAATAGTATGTTTAATGTTTAGAACAAACATTGGGAAAACAGTGTTTCTAACCAGTCACTAGTTAAAGAGTACCATTCAGACAGGAAAAAAATGTTTAAACTTGTCCTTAGCTCAGACTCTGAGGTTTCACCAGGGTAAATTGCTCCCTGTTAGATACTTTGCTCAGCAGTTCTGGCTCCTGCTGAAGTTTCCCACCGCTGAACACCTCTCTCTCCTACTTTTTCATGGAAGTGTAGCAGGTCCACGTGAGTCTTTACTTCCAGAGCTGAATCGCGATCTGTCCTCGGGCAGCGATGTGAGAAATGAAAGTGAGTTTCCAATATAGAAACCAGAGAAACACGAGGAGAACAGAGCAGAGTTTTCTTGCTCCTCGAGCTGCATATAGCGTATAGATCCCGAGGTAGCAGGCACCTACCCATAGATAGACACGTACTCGCAGATAAATGTGCAGCCGCCCTGGGGCCATATAAGGCAATGTTAGTGGAACTGCGCCTCCAGCATCGGAATATCTGGGAAGGAGTCGTGATAGCTTTATTCACCCCAGCAGGCGGTTCTGGGCTCGGGGCTTTTTCCCTCCTGTGCTGCAGGGCCGTGGAGAATGGTCAGAAACGTAGATCGCGCTTTCCTTGGTTTTGTCCTGTTGCAAGTGTCTGTTTTTAAATGAATGTTTAATATTTATATTGGCTATCTGCAGTATCTTTAATATAAATTACACTTCAAGATACTAAACGTGTACTTCCACTTATGTCCCGATCTACGCTGACGTTCCTGTAAAAGCTCAATAGCTGATCGTAATTGTACACCTTTGCACCTTCACTTGTATTTTTTTGTTTGTTTCTGCATTTAATTGAATTTAATTTCCAAAAGACGTTAAAGAGATTTCAGTGATGGAAGTGCTTAAATGGCTTTAATTAGGCTTTGATGTGCACAAATCATTAAAGCGAGTAGGATGAGGAGATAAGAGTCCACAATTCTCTTTGTATAGTTTGGCTGCAGAGCGACTAAGGGAGTACTTTCCTATAGGGGAGGGTAAAATCAAACCCCCAAAACCCACATCAAAACGGGAATTTAGTTCCTGTGTGATGTTATGTATTTTGTGGGCTGAAGAGTAACCAGTTTCTGGAAGAAAAAAATCGGAAATGCGCCAATCTCATTTTCCAGTGTTCCATTACTATTAGCATAAGCATTTCCTTATTTAAAGATAATTAAAAATTTCTTGGTCAAAGTCCAGATCTGAAAAATTGAGCCATTAAGATGAAAATTTCAGGAAAAATTGAATATGGAGAGACAGGTTAAAGGACTTAATGGAGGAACCCCTTGTAAATTTAATTTAGCAAGTTGTGCTGTGTTCTGGCATAAGAACAGTAGCCTAATGGAAGTTGCTGTGATTGAAAAATGCTCGATTTTACAAAGATATCTTAATATTACTTTATTCTTCCAACTTCAAGGGCCTCGAAGCACAAAGATTGGCAAAGACGGGAAAAATACTGGTCCATTTTATCTCATCTCGTGTCTTTTTTTGATGTGCTGGGTGGTCCTGTATGGAAAAGAGCTTCCTGGTAGTTTTGTTTGTGTGTTTTGAGCAGGTTTTTGTATATTTGGGTAGGTGGATGGGGGTTCTGTTTGTTTGTGTGAGATGTACCATGAAACCTCCCAGTTTGCATGTGGTCTGTACATCGGACTGGGGCTGGCGTGCAGCTCCTGCCGCCTGCGCTGGCTGAGGCGGATGGCAGCGTGGCCGCCGTACCTGCTCTGTAGATTGTTGTAAATTGACTGGTGAAGTTTTGGAACCACTGTGTTTAATTTTGTCCTTATGATGCTGATAGGATAAATAAGTCATTGTATTAAAATGTTGGTCTCAGGCGGTGAAAGCTGTGGTGTCGACAGCCTTCAGAAGATGCAGGGTGAAAAGGTTTTTCCTGGAGCAGTGATTTCTTCTGCTGAAATATCTGCACCAATTATATTTAATGAGGGGAAAAAACTAAGTAAGAAGTTTGTACTGTGACACAGTCTTAGCCAATAATTACCAGACGTGTTTTACTAGGAGAGTGTTTTAACATGGAGTCTTCAGCTTAAATTTGTTAATCACTAATAAACTCCCAAAAAAGGGACTTTTCTTTCATCATTTTTCTCTGATTCTCTCTTTTAAGAAAAAAGTTGCATTCTTTTATGGTCACGTGAAGCATGATCCATGCTGATTTGACAGAACTGACATTTTCACGGGTCCTCTTCACGTACCTAATTGGCCCAAATAGCTTGTGTTGATTTTTTTGGTGTGTTTAGGGTTTTTTTGGCTAAGTCCGGTGGCCGTTTGCAGAGAAGCAGGGCGGTGAGCGGGGAGGCACCCGTGACTGCAGGGACTTCGGTGCGCTGCGTGGTGTTCCTCCTGCTCTGCCAGCACGTATTTATTCAGAGGAATGTTAAAATACATTCAGTCATGATTTACAGACAGACTCGAAAACTAAAAATGGTCCAGAATGGGTGTGGTTTAATCTCAGTTTCTATTCAAGAGAAGGCGAATACAAAATTGAGGTCTTGCTGGCTGCTGTACTGGGGGGATTTCTTTGCTAGCAGGAATGTACTTTGTACTGATACAATTTATTTTAATCCATTATATAGCTTAATATTTTAAAAATTATTATGTGTAAGTAAGTAGTGAATCATACCTTAGAAAAATTAATTTTAGCTTGTACTTGGTAGAGTTCAGTTAATTCAACCAACAGCAAGGAGTTGATGTCCACGCTGGGTGCCGAAGAAGGGCAGCGAAACTGTTTAATTGAAGCTAACTTGTCCATCCCATGGAAGCTTTAGCAATGAGAAGCATTTCTTGCCGTGTAATTTCTGTGCACTTGAAAGCAGTTTTATCTGTTTACGGAGGCTGCCCGGGTTTAAGCTTTGTAACAAACTGACGCGCTGGCCGTCTCTGCGTGAGCTGAACCGGCCTATTGCATTAAGGGTTTTGAAATTCAGCTGAATTTTGACAGGACTTTTGCAAGGTCGCTTTGCTTATTCTTTAATTTCATACAAGAAAAACAATAGTATCCTTTCTCCTAGTGGCAAGATTCATTGAGTCCCACTGATTTTAAATTGTATGAGTTATTATGATTCTCTGTTTTGCAGCTTTACACCGAGTCTTTTAGCTACGGTTAAAAATACGTTAGGAGCAGCAGTTCAAAACCAGCTTGCACAACGCCTTTACTGGTTTATCAAATGCAGAAGTTAGGTTTTTGGTCTGGGTAGACCAAAAACTGTTCACATATCTTTTGCAGGAGATGCTCCATAATTGTTATTACTCAGAATTATCCCATCTCTGGTGCAACTGCGTGGTCCTCAGGTGAGCAGGTTGCACCCGCGCGGCGCTGGAGCTCTGAGGGGCGACCGCGAAGGCAAAGTTGGGATCCCGGCTCCTGGGAACAGGGAGCAGCATAAGGCACCTTCTGTCCCAGCTGTCTTTGGTGGTTCCAGCTCTTTTTGGGTCCTTAAATCTGATAGAACTGTGAACAGCATGGCTTCTGGTTTAAGGCCACATCCGGAAAGGTCATAAAAAGCCCCAAGAACTTTGGGGTGGGGAAAGGTAGCAGCATTTGGGGAAACAAAGAAAAGTAATGGTATTTTATTAAAAGGGTTTATATAGCTAAATTAGTGTTTATCAACTGTTTTCCAGATGTAATTAACTCTCTACTAAATGCCATGATACTCAGAGGCTGCCGAAGCGTCCGTGTTTTTCTCAGTCTGCTTACAGGAATTGTAAATACGGGTGGCGTTTAATAGGCAGGACGAAAGGTTAAAACCTTCCAACTTGTTTAACTCGTGTTTGTTTGGAAGCGCTGCCCCTCAAAGCCGTGGTCTCCAGCTGAATTTCAGCCTACCTCTGGAGATAGTCCGGGGCCCCTCCTCTTGCTTCAGATTTTCTGTCTGCAAATCTCTTCTCTAGCGGGTTGGTCCAACGTTTAAGCAACATGCGCTCTCGTGATCTTAGTGTATTCAATTGCAGAAGAAAGTTTTCAGGAAGTACCCCAGGTCTCCGAGCTGTCGTGTCACACATTAATAACGGTTTTTAGACAGGTAGCAAACGGTGTGATGGATTTGGTTAAGTGTTTTGCATACGGGTTAGGGCTGAAAGCTGGGAATGGGGGTTAAAATTATTCTGTCTTTTCTGGTGCTCAAAATTGTGGATTTTAAGCACTCTGTGAATCCTTCCAGTTTTCAGAAAGCAAAGCAATCCTGGAAATACCATACCTGCTAGCGGGGGCCGTGGGTGCTGTGTGACTTTGAGCTGTCACTTTTGGGAAGATCTTCACGTGCCGAGATGCGCGAACTCCATCGACTCTTTGATGCTTCCCCTTGACCCCGTTGGCCGCTCTGGCACGGTCTGGAAGCATAATTCACTTTGTGCTACTCTGCCTTTCTGTAGCACACCTCGAGTGTTTCCCGTGTTTCTGAAGACAGTTAAATCACCAAACGGTGATGTTCCCTAACACTGGCTAGTCTGCCGACGTGCTCACCAGCATCCTTCTGCTCTTGCTCCGTTGGTCATGACCACCCTGCTTGTCAGCTCTTGCAGACAAAGTCCACCTACGGAACTGCGATGCAAAACCCACAGGCAGTAATTTAATGAGACTTCTGAGGACTGGAGGGGGTTTTTGTTTGTTTGCTAGAGTTTTTGTTGTTGCTTTGTTTCAAACCAGTCGCTTATTCCTGCTCTCTAATGCTGGTATGACTCTTTTGAGGGGTGTGGAGCATTCAAACTTGTCTGTGTTTAAAAATAACCCCGCTCCTAAAATAGGTATTGAGAACCTGCACGGATTTCCCCAGTTCAGCTTAACCAGCTCCAAGAAACGGCTGTGTCAGCACAAGCGGGGGAGCGGGGCAGGGCAGGAGCGCGATGGGTGGGAGCTGCCGTGGGCGCGGGCCCTGACGGGGGGCCAGGAAGCACACCCGTGCTGCGCGCTCACGTTTGAAAGTTGCCTTTTTTGCTTTAAGTGCTAAGAGAGCTGGGCACAGGATGTATTACTGGCCCCAAAATACTTTATTACTGGTACTTGTGAAGACGCATCAGGTAAGCCGTGTTTAGGAAAGCAGCTGTGCTTGAACGAGCACGGGGAAGAGGCAGCGGCGCGGTCGGTGTTTACACAGCCTGGTCACGTGGAACAGACCCTGCGCGCGCGAGCAGTTACAGAAGACCAAAGTGGTTTGTACAGTGGCGGCATTTATTATCTCAGCCCCTGATGTTCATTTCGGTATGTTATGCAGCAGGACGCGTGAACCGTGGTCGCGATGGGAAGCCCAAGGTAAATGCCCTGTGAGGCAGCGCAGGCAGATGAGCTCTCAGTAGGGCCGGAGGAAACGGCCGTTAAACCTGCGTAATGCCGGCGATGAACTTTTTCTCTCCTCGCTCTTTCTGCAGGTCTGTTAAGGTGGGAGGAGGGTGTGAACCCTGAAGGGAATGTGATTTTTCCCTTTTGCCTTTTCGCTCTTTTTGTTTAGATGGCGCCTCATTAAAACATTGTGGACTGTTTCAAATCTTACACGGGGCGTATTTATCAGAGAATTTCTGTGAAGTGAATCCTTTCTTAACCCTAATGCCGTAGAGTTCATAACACTCAAATGTAATGATGCCTTTTATGAAAGTAAATTAACGTGAGGAAGTCAAGACTGTAATAGCCAGATAAATGTTGGATGTCTGAATAACTATTGCTTAATAAAATTTAAACACCAATTGTCTTGGCTTCAAAGTTTAAACAGAAGAACATGTAGGCACAGGAATTGGGTTATTAAGTTTCTACCCAATTAAAGTACAGAATGTTGTTAGGAAACAGTGTTAGAATGTGCTTTGGTTAGCCTGTGCGGACATGAAAAGATTGCGTGTAAAAATTTTGTGTTGGTGACGCTCCGTCTTTGCACTGTGCAAATTAGAGAATCTGCCAGCGATGGAGAAGAGAAAGGTTGAGGAGAATGTCGGCCTTCGAGTGTGAGGTTGAACTGGGTTGAAGTTTGCCGAGCTGAGATTTGCGTGAGGAGCAGATTTGTGTTCCCAGTGGATGGCAGAGCTCCGCTGTGTTCAGGCAGCGCTGCAGTGCTTTTGGTTTGGTCATCTTCTGGAGTGTAGGATGTCGGGGCTCGAGCTTCAGGTGGCGTTAAAAAGAAACAAGCTACCTGGCCCTGAAAGTAGTTTTGGTACTGCAAGGTGGAGCAAATAGAAATGCAAAAACTTGAGAGGGCACCGTGGAAATTCTGCTTTGCCTGACAGCAGAAATGAGCTTTCCTTCCCCCTTCTGGCTAGGTTATTGGTGACGAGTACAGTGGGGCTCCACCTGACTTAGCGATGTGGTCGGTGCAGAAGATGACAGTTTGGTAGATGATGGCTTTGTTGTGTCACCGTGTCCAATCCTAGAGCTGCTCTTTCCTTTGGGGGTCAGTAACGGCACTGATGGGCCGTGCCTCTGGGATCTGTGCCCTCCGCGGGTGCCCTGGCTTTGTGGCAGGTAGAGGGACAGCTGATGGAGGAATGAACCTTCCTCTGCTGTCTGTGTTCACCTAGAGAGGAGGAGAGAGCAGGGACTTGTGCTGCCGCTTCCAGACCTCTCCAGTTCTCCTGTGTTCCTGAAGAGCCGGGACCAAACAGAGGGACTGAAGCTGATGTCCTGTGGGCAGCTCTGCTCTCTACCAAGAAAACGAGCTGGGAACTTTGTTTCTGAGCTCCAGGCAGGGGTTGGCTTTTCCTGCCCATAAATGGGATAGAAAAAAGAAAAACAGGCAGAGCCGATACCCTCAGGTCTGCTTGTTTCCAGAGGAGATAAGGACTGTTTCTTTGGAACAGCTCTTTGGGTGGGAGCTACCAGCCTTGCAGAAGAGTCTGGGTGGTGCGACGTGGTGCCTTCATGGTTTTTGGTGCTGAACCAGGAACCATCTGCAACCGTGGCCGTATCGCTACAGCTTGTCCCTCATAGGGACACAGTGTCAAACTGACGCCTGTGTGAGGTTAATCAGGGAGAACGGGGAACAGATTTTTTCACTACCCTGTAATACTTTTGCACAAAAATATGACATTTTAAAGAACTGGTAGTTTTGGATCTCTGAAGATCCGTTGAGTAAGCTACATCAAACCAGTCTTGCAAATTCTTCCTGGATGTAAACAATTTTAAGCTATTTTAGTAGTATGTTTTAGAAATGGACTTAAACCTGGGTTTGAAATGAGCTGTATTGCAGCTGAAGTTGGAAGTTTCCTCCGTAATTTGGCTTCTAAAATCCAGTTGCTGGGTGTTAACTTTTACCTTAGTCAAAACGCAATCCTTGCTTCTCTGCTGACTCTCCTGTATAATAGGACACCCATCTCATCTGAACGGATGAGACGTTACGCTCACAGAGCCTCGTTAGTCCTACAGGATCCCCAAGTGCTTTTTTGGTAGTTAGTGTTGAGTTACAAATCTTCACTGGGGTTCTTAAACCATCACTGCGGTCTGGTGGCTCCTCAAGTAGAGGCTGCTGATACTTGGGTAACCTGATAGAGCTTCGGGGAGCGAAGGGGGTAATCTGGCGGAGAAAACTAAAGAGCAGGGGGCAGTTACTTGCATCGTCACTTGACTGAGATGGGAATTAGCAGCGTGCTCTTACAAAGAGTACAGTGTGATTTCTCCCGACTAACGGCGCTGAAGGATTTGTGCTCGTTTGTCTGAGAAGCAGCGGCAAGTCCAGGCGCATAGCGCTTTCCCGGGGATTTCTGCCGTGCCTGGGAGCGGGGCAGGAAGGGGGAGCGCCCGCAGCAGACGGCGAGCTCTGCCCGCCCTGCCGTTGCTCATCGAACGCTGGCCGGAGCTGGGCCGGCCCGGCCCGGTGGTGTGTTCGCTGGAGAGCTCGCCCACCCTCGGGCTGGCGCAGGGGGCTCCCGGCCGGCGCGTGGCAGGGTGGGCGGAAGGAATCCCTGACCTGAAGGGTGGGATAGGAACTTTGATGTTTATATTACCAAAACAAGAAATGTTGATGGTTATGTGAGTGGTGAATCACTATTTACAAAATATTGTTTTGCAAAAAAGTGGAATACTTTGTCCTTTTCAGAAGTTGGTTTTTTCCTGTTTCGTGACACATGAGTGTTACCTGAATTCTCTGTACGCTCTGGTGCGTAGTTCCACGCCTTATTTCCCCGTTACAAAACTCTGTGAAGGCGACTCTGCGGACTGCAGTGCTGCTGCGATTGCGACGTTGGGATTGTCCCTCCGGCTGTGCCTGCAGAAGCCTACTGCTCCTGCGAACCTGCCTGTTAGTGGGAAATGTTTTATTTTTTCCCGCAGTTTTTCTTTCCTTTACCATAACGTTGAAAGTTAGAAGGCAAGGCTACGCGTTCACCTTTGTGCGGTAAATGTTACTACACAGTTACTGGTGGCACCGGAGCGTGTCCCTGGTTTGTGTCTCGGGGCATTTCTGTTGGGTTTGTTCTTGCGGGGCAGTCAGGTTTTTAAATTTCTACCTTTTTTAACAGCTCTTAGGTGAGTGCATTGGTATTAAACACTGACGGAGCAGCATTTTAGGATTGTGAATGTGATTTTAGTGACCGGTTTAGCAGCGATGCCCTCAATGTGCAGGCAGGGAGAATGGCTAATTCCTTGGATGCTCCTTGCTATTCATGGTTATGTGTCAAAAAATACTTGAAATAAGTAAGAGGTATCTTTGGCAGGGATGCAGCATTAAGACAGGTTCTGGTACTTGTAAATGCCTTCCAAAAACACATCATTCTGTATTACAAACAGGATTTTCAGCCTTTTTTCCTTCTTTTTTTGTTGGGTTTTTTTTTCCCATTAACCCCGCGCTGCGAGCTGGCTGTGCTCGGTGCGGCTGGGCGTGCCCGGTGTGAAGCCCCAGATACTGTGTGTTCTCGCTGAAGACTGTTTATCGTTCATGGCCAAATGTTGTCAAAGTAAGTTTGTGTTTCATCACAGCCAATTGATAAAAAAACCTGCCACTGGATAAACGAACTGTTTGATTTCTCTTGCTTATGAAAGCAGTTCAGATAGAAGAAAGCCCTTGAGTTAAACGAGGATGTCTTGAAGGAAGTCGAGGTGTTGTAAACAGGCTTTGAAGATCCACTGATGCCCGGATGAAAAGTGGTGGGTTTGGATCGCTTTGTGCCGGGCTGCGTGTGGAGCGTTCCTCCGGCGGACCTTCACCTTTGATGGTTTTGCCTCACGATGCCTGGGAAGATGGGGTGATGCTGCTGCTGGTGAGGTGCTGGTGAACGTGGGCAAGGACAGGCTCTTGGATGCCTGAGGTGGTTCAAGGTCAGGGAGAAAGGCGGGCTGTTAGTCCTGCGCCTGTACCCAGGGGTTGACCAAAGTCCTCGTTCCTTTAACAGCGTTGCCAGTACAGCTTGGGCAACGCAGGCACGTGTGTTGGATTTTTTTAAACCAAAAATCTGGACCAGAAGTCCCGTCCCTGGAGCTGTCCCCCTGCCCCAGAGCTGAGGAGGTGGGAAGCAGAAGGCTGCAGCGGGTGGGCAGGGCAGCAGCAACGCTGCGATTTCATAATGCCACTTAGAACGTCCAAGACGATGATTGCTTGAGTGAACTGCAGCCAAAGCCGTGCCCTTTGTGGATTAAGGGTGAACAGAAATGCCAAATAGGATTTAGTAAGGTGTTGGAACGAGAAATGAAGATTGTGTTCCTGGTATGGATGATTCGGATGATGCTCAACTGGTTCGTGTGCTGAGTACGTCCAGATCAGCGGTGAGCAGTGGTTGAAGAATACACACCAGTGGATGTTGTATCGAAAGTTTCCGTGAGCTTCCTGCTGAATTTCCTTCTTCTTACTGAGCTGGAGAAGGTTTGAACAGTCAGCTGTGCAGTGAAATCACGTACTAAATGGACTGTGCAGACTGTAGTGTGGCTAACTGTGCACACATAATGACTCAAAAGAATGTAAAATTAGACTTTCTAAAAATGGAAATACTATGCTGTGCTTTAGGCCTGTTTTCAAATTTATTTTAATTTTTGACCTTGCCTTTCTCCAGATGTGGAAATTAGGGTGGCTTTGGCCCTTGCTGTGGGGACATTAGGTTTATCGCCCTTAGCCTGGCTCTGCTCCTTCCAGGAGTTCATGCTTTTGCTCAGGCCTCCCAGGAAGAGGGAAAGGGAAATTATAGCAGGATCCTCTTGATAGCAGCAGCTACAAGTCAACAAGTTCTTTGTCTTCCACTTCCAGGCCTGGTGTGCAGGGAGGGAGGAGCAGAGATGCTGTCCTCTTGCCCAGAGGGTGGTAGGAGCTCGGCAGCACCAAGCTGCTTCGGGCTTTTTTATCTTGTGGGAAAAGGTTTAAATCTGGGATGCGGGTGTGGATGTGGGAGAGGGAGAAGCAGTTCTGGCTCTGGGTAGCGCTGACTGTGTTTGCAGCGGTGGTGGGCGCGGTGATGGGGCAGAGCTCCTTCCCACCGGTGAGCCTCGAAACTGGGAGAGAATGGAGCTTCTCATGCCAGTGTGAGAGGGGCTGGTGTCCGCTCTGACTGGGGCAGAAAAACTGAGGACCAGCAGACAGTACGTGACTGATCATAGCAGTAAGTTTTGGAGAGTGGATTTTAAAGGGTATAATTACAAGTGGTCTGAAAATGTAGTTTTGCAATTTCCTTTATGCTGAAGTTGATCGCTCGCAACGTTGATTTAGTAGGCATGCCTTAGTCTTCTGCTTTTCAGAGTACCTCTGCTGCTTACGTTGCTGAACACAGGCAAATCTATCTTCTGTTATGTTGCGTGGCTGTGGAAGATACAAATCTGACTGGGAAGTTGTCAAGTCCAGGGTTAAGGAAGCCCCGCTAACTTCAGTTAATTACACATTTAATACTAGTGTGATTTTAATAGCTTAGTACACACTGTAGACACTTAAAATATCTCTGTGTAGAGATTTAGAAGATTAGATACAAACCAGTCTAACTTGAATCACATTCAAAGTATTGACTCCAATAAAAAATGTAAAATAATTTACAAACCCTGAACCCAATCCCCATACACAGTGACTAGCCAAGATGACGTTTAGCATTTACTATACTAAAAGACTGGGGAGGAGTGGTAGGAGGTGTGATTAGCAGACACGTTGCTGATGACAAATTTTCTGTTCACCTGGCAGGTATAGCCAGATCAGCTCTGGTTTTGCTCCAGCTCTGATCTCCAGCGGATCTCTGCTGTAACGTTCCTCTCTGTGACAGTGCTGGTACAAATGTCGGGTTTTCCCTCAGTCCCAAGAGTAGGTGTTGATACGGTTTTGAAAGGTGATGTGTGTGTCTGTAAAAAATGCTAAAGGTCTTCACAAATAGAGGGTTAAATATTAATGAAGTGTAGATGTAAAATTCTTAGTTAATATTATAATCTTCTGAATGTATAGCTGTGTATAATTCACAGCCTTAACGTATGTGAACGAACTCCTCAAAGGTTGCGTACTCACGTTTTGCCTTTAATAGCAAAATGGCATAGATTCAAACTGTTCCAGGTGGCTTTAACCGATCAGTATCTGTAATTAAATCTGATAGTTGTCTCTGTTTAAATCCTACATGGGTAAGAAATTGGGCTGCAGTCTGAAGAAGCAGCGTTTTAGCTTCAAACTTTGTTCTAAAAGTTTGCCGTTAATGTCAGAATGCTGGAGGTGGTTTCCTCGGCAGGTTCCAGGGCAGCTCCCTCCCTGTGCGGGCAGCCTGGACGTTTACTAGCAGTTACTGAGTTCAGCTGATTGCTGGATAACTGGAGAAAAACGTAATTTTTCATATGTAACTTAGAAGTTATTTGTAGGTTTGATGGCAGCATGGCGTGGCGTTAGGCTGACACTTTTACCTTGTTTGCAGTGCAGGGAAATACAAACCCGTTGCCTTAAAAAGTGTCAAAGCTTTCAACTTACACGGTGCCTTTATTCTGGTTTTGGCATCCTCTGAGATTTCACTGTATTCAGAGTAGTAGACAAAATGAAGCCAAATGAGTAAGAAATTAGAGTAAGAGGCTCAAATGATGGGTTGAAGTCGCCTTGTTTAGCGTGGAGCAGCTGGTCTTGCATAGCCGTCAGAGTAATGCTGTAGCAATTTTTTTTTTTTTTAATAATCAGGCAGCTGGCTGAAAATAAGAAATAATGATTTTCTAAGCAGACAACATTTTCATTTTAGACTGCAAATTATGTGGAAGAACATCTATTTCTTTCCTGGAAGCACCTACCGTACTTCTTGCAGATCAGTTGTAAATCTCTTGATAAGAAGTACAGCACATGTTAAAAGGGTTAGTGCCACCTTATTTATCATCTCACTTCGCTTGCCTCTTTAAGTCGCGATGATTTGTCAAGCTCAAAGGGAATCTTTTCTAACTTTTTGTGTGTGTGTGTGTTGCAACAACTTGACGTATTTCTGTGAACTCAAGAAGCAGGAGCAAACTGCAAAGTAAAATTTGTAAGAGGGGAGATTGGGCAGTTTTTTAATCTGCATTTTTGCAGTAGGAGAACACTGGCCTAAGGCAAAAGGTGCAGTACTGCCAGGGCTTTGCTCAAATTACTGCTTTGAGTAGAAATGTCTGTTGGGAGTCAGGGAGGAGAGAGACCTGGAAACAAGATCAAAGCCTGGGGTTAGTGTGTGTTGGGTGAACGGGTGCCAGTAAAGGTATGTCAGCAGCAAACATCACCCCAAACCTACCCAGGCACTGAATGGGTGGGGGGATGAGAGAGTAACGTTGCAGAACATTTGGGGGATGTGGAGGAGAAAAAGTATTTTAGAAATGAATGGGAGATGTACAGCGTGGGTTGAAATAGCTACATGATTCAAGCAGGTGAAATGGTTTGAAATAGTTACTTGCCTGAGGACTTTGTGGGTTTTTTTCAGTTTATTGCTGCATAAGCTTTCCCTGGTAGAAGCTAGCTGGAGATGGTGGGTTGTAGCTCTTCCAAGTGTGGGGCGTCTGACATTGGACAAACATCTTTTCAGTTTTGAGGTGTTAAGAGTCGTCAGGAGGCTCTTAACTGAGGTCGTTCTTTCAGCAAAACAGGTACAGGGGCTGCCCGCCTGCATCCCTCCTCGTTTCCCTCTCTGATCGGAATTTTTTTTCTCTGTTTGTAGCAACATGAACCGTGAAGACCGGAATGTGCTGCGTATGAAAGAAAGGGAAAGGCGAAATCAAGAAATTCAACAGGGTGAAGAAGCCTTTCCACCTAACTCTCCTCTCTTTGCTGAACCATACAAAGTTGTGAGTTTATGCAGTTCCTACAAATGTGGTTTTTATAGCAGAAGTCCTATACAAATTCCTATGTTACATTTATTTTTATCTGCCTTCTTTTTAGATCGACAGCCCCTATGTCAGCCAAGTATTTAAGCAGGGCCTGAAAGTAAGGATGGACAGTTACTAACCAGCTCTACTGGCAGATTTGGAATAATGCGTACAAAGGAGGGGCTGCATAGTAGGGAGTGAGAAAAGGGATAATAAAAGCATAGTTTATTTTCTTTCTTCAGCTTTTGCTACAGTGATGTAAAAGAATTAAACTAGCCATGATGATATGCCAAGTTGCTTTTTTTGGGGTGCTTTAGCCTGTTGCTAAACTTTCTAAACTTCAGTCAATGTAATCCAGACCTGGGTAAGTTCAGAAAGAGAATGTTTAACTAGGAGGTTAGTTTTAAATGCTGAAATGCCTGATACAATAGAATTATCAGCTTTAACGAGTAGTTTGTATCTGTTGGGTTTTTTTAAAGTTTGTTTTGAAGGAGCTGACTCTGTGATCCTGTACAGCTTTAAGCCTGTGCCAGGTTTCCTGCCAGGTTTGCTTTGCTGAACAGAACTGGAAAAAATAACCTAATTCTGGGATAGCTAAAAAAGTACCAATTAAGATTTTTAATTATGTAGCCCAAAACTCACTTTGAAAGCAAACCCGTTCCCTTATCACAGTTTCAGCTGGTTTGCAAGAAGTAAAACATTGTGACTGAAAACTTGTCTTCCTGCAGGAGCAAAGCTTTGTGGGTTTTTTGTTTTGTTTTGTTTTTTTAAGTTCCTGTCCTGCCATCACTTTACTGTGCTTGATCACCAAATCCTGTGCATGAAGTTAAGTGAAGCTGGTTGGGGTGCATGGGTGATGATGCAGTATACCTGATTTGGAAAACAAACTGCTTATTTAAGAAAGAACTCTTATAACTGTTGGTAACAAGAATTCCACCAGTGTAAATACCAATTTAAAATTGCATAGAGTGGTGAGGTTAAGCTGATTTTATTTTACCATTAATTAAAACTTTTTAGGACCGATGCATTCTGTATTAGAGAAATAGCCTTTAATAGTTTTTAAACTTGCACCCAGCTCACCAACATATTATTTGAGGCAGTGATTAGTGCTGTTTCAACTGTTCCTGCTACTGAAGTACATCTTTTCTTTTTGTTTTAAGGTGTTAAATTATTGCTTTAAGAACTAAAATTGGGAGTTGGATACAGCAAAAAAGATGGATGCCAGCCATGATCTTGGCTCTGAAATTTAGATTAACTGATGTAGTTATCAAATCAATTAACTAAAAGTGAAGCTGTGATTTTATTTTTTTTTAAATTATTTTAAAAATTATTTTCACAGACCAGCAAAGAAGACAAATTGTCTAGTCGTATTCAGAGCATGCTTGGTAATTATGATGAAATGAAGGATCTTATAGGAGACAGATCGCTGCAAAAGCTTGTTGGAATTCCCAAACCAACCGTACCATCAACACCAGATGAAAAATCAAACCAAAGTTTCTTTGGTGATCAGAGACATAATGCTAGCTCACATCAGAGCAGCAAATGGACTCCTGTAGGGCCAGCACCTAGCACTTCCTCGCAATCTCAGAAAAGGTCCTCAGGTTTACAGAGCGGACACAGTAGTCAGCGTGGCAGTGGCAATAACACTAGCAGTGGTGGCCAGAGGCACGACCGTGACTCATACAGTAGCAGCAGCAGCCGCAAAAAAAGCCAGCATGGGTCTGAACACTCCAAACCTCGTTCTTCCAGCCCTGGAAAACCATCTGCTGTTTCTTCGTTGAGCTCCAGCCATTCGCGATCTCATGGAAATGATCACCACAGCAAAGAACATCAGCGGTCAAAATCTCCCCGGGATCCTGATGCCAACTGGGACTCTCCCTCCCGTGTACCCTCTTTTTCAAGTGGACAACACTCTAATCAGTCTTTTCCACCTTCACTCATGTCCAAGTCCAGTTCAATGTTGCAGAAACCCACTGCGTACGTAAGGCCAATGGATGGACAGGAATCCATGGAACCAAAGTTATCCTCCGAACACTACAGCAGTCAGACTCACAGCAGCAGCGTGAATGAGCTGAAGCCTAGCAGCAAAGCACACCTAACCAAGCTGAAAATACCTTCTCAACCGCTAGATGTAAGTTGCTGTCTGATTCCTGGCTTCTTAAATGGAAGTCCCTTTGGGCTGGGATTTTCCAGCCGCTTTAAAATCCCAAGTTACAGAACCAAAATTCAGTTTTCAGTAAACAGTTGGGGTTTTTGTTACACAAAGCATCTTAAACTTATGCAGTGAAGACCTGTTTTTTAAATGGGGAAAGTTAAAAGTAATTATTCTTTCCTTCACTTCTTCCATGTGGATACTGTGATTTTTGTTAAATACGAGCTATGGGACAGTCAGAAAGGCTAACTTAACCCAGAGAGGCCAGTTGTCGTAGAGCATTCCTGCAGTCAGAAGCCAGTGAAATAGTAGGATGTTCACAAATATTTTGACAAGCTCCCGTTACTGGGAGCCTAGTGGGACTATCTGCATATATCAGATTTTCTTATGAAGTGTAGCAGTGGCTAGATGTGATTCTTATACCTTCACCTAGGGAAAATGAGCTAGCCCTAAAGCACACCAAACTGAGCAGGGTTCAGAACTTGTCACAGGCATGCTGGATACAAAACACTATTGGGTTAACAGCTTTTAGTAGGTTGGTGATTCCTGAGTTGTCGGGGCACAGACTGACTGCAGCTCACTTACAAGGAGAGTGCCTTTCTTAACAATAAAACATCACTGCATCTCGTGTTTAACTGCTTGAATCGTGGTAGCTAGGGAAAGGCATTTGTTCCTGGGATTTCAACAAATCCAAAATAAGATTCAGGACACAGATTAAAGAAATTTAAAAATAAATTATTTTCTTACTTGTGAAGACTTGACCTGCTAACGCCGATGCAGTGAATCCTATGGTAGCTTTGCGTCCTTTCTGCTTGTCGCAGGCAGGGATGCAGAAGATCTGTGTTTCATATTTATTGCTATTTCTAGATTCCTTCTGTACTGCAGGTTTTACTTCACAATGCAGTTTGTCGTTACTGTATATTCACCGTCATGGATTTGAATTCAGATGTTATCCAGTGGCTTCTTCCAGGAAATGATTGAAAGCTACAATTCTCTTTCCTCTCTCTTTAGAAGTTTTTAATATCACCGACTGCCTCTGTGTCAAGTGAAAAGTAAGAGACTGTTGTGGCAGTTTTATAGATCTCGTGTATTTGCTTTTCGTAACTGGATGTGACTCACACCATAAAAATATGGATCTACCTGATATTAAAATTACTGTTGCTGAAAAGAGTTAGTTAGCAAGATCTGTTTGGATCTATATAGAGTCCATATGAATCATGATAGGGAGAGAGGTTTATTTTTAACTGTTTCTAGCCCCTGGGATCTTTTAAGGAAAACTTGCTTTAGGAGACGTTAATCCTGAGTTTTGATTTGTAGGCATCAGCATCTGGTGATGTGAGCTGCGTGGATGAAATTCTAAAAGTAAGTTCTCTGTGCTTTTGTTCATAACTTACCTGTTGAAAACACAAACGTGGCTGAGGAGGTGGAAGGTGCTTTGCAGTGGATTGCTGCCTTTTGAATTGACTTGGCTGCAAGTCGGTACAGCAGGGCTCTTCGGTTACTCCTCCAGCGCAGGTAGACTGGGGAAAACTGGAAGCGGAGCTGTGTGCGAGCAGGGCACTGGGCGTTGCTGGGTGTGCGCATCATCTGCTGGATATCCTCACTGCATTCCTCCTCTGGGCCACCTCCTTGAACCTAACCAGAATTACCCATTTCTTCCAGCAAAATGCAGTCCTTGCATTCTGATATCTTTTTAGATTATATTAATTTTTTTGCTATCCCGTGGCAGAACTTTCCCTTCTCTTCTACCTAGGTGATTCTCTCAAGTCTTATCACCCCTCATGTGATCCCCTGGTCGTAGGGCAACTATCACACAAGAATCACCAGCTTCCCCTTGAGTATTTCCATGGCTTACTGTTTGCTCTGACCCTCAGTGCTCCATGGTTCTGGGAGATGCTCTGAGGGAATACAAGGCTCTTCCTTTCCAGCTTCAGGCATTTGATTTTCCCCTTTTTCCTCAAACTTTATAGACTTCCCTTTCTGAGGATTCTTCTTTCTACCCCTGAATCCCACTTGTGCTCTTCGCAGTCTGAAATGCTCAGACTCTGACTTCTGCAGCTTATGTTCAGGCCAAGCAATTTTATTGATTTATGCCTTTCTGCTTGTTATTATGTCTTAACTATCTGTTCTCATGGGTAACAATTTAAGATTTAGGTCCATGCCTGAAATTTTCGTTACACTAGTGGGAAATTAAGATTTGAGTATAAGGCTTAGTGAAGTGTGGACAATGAACTGAAAATTGAGAGACAGGGTTACCATTTGAATCAAGACTGTAACTTGAAATCTTTGCTTTAATTTTGTTAATAGCTTTTCTTTTTTGTTCTGGATAGGAGATGACCCATTCTTGGCCTCCTCCACTGACTGCTATTCATACGCCATGCAAAACTGAACCGTCAAAATTTCCTTTTCCAACAAAGGTCAGTCCTGTAGTCGAATACTGAATGCTGTTGAAAGATTAACTCCTATTAAAGATCAGGGTTTTGGAACTCTCTTAAATTCAATTCTCTATAGTTCTGGGTTTGTTTCATTGCTTTGTATCTCTTTATCTTGCTGCACAACACTTGTCAGCAGAAGCCCTACGAAGAATGTCATCGGTTTTCCTCTGGTTTACACAGACACAGAGCAGTCTGCAAAGATGTCTTTAATATAGCTTTCCATTTACTTTCTAGTTTTTGATTCATAAATTCAAACCTCCAGGATACTTCTGAAGCTTGAAAGTGCCGTTGAGCCTTTTTCCCTGCTAGGGAAATGCTTTGCACTATTTTGTGTAGAAGCAAGCCACCGTTGTGTTTGCCTCCATCTAGCGAAGCCATGGTGACTGGCTGGTGAATGCTAAGAAATATAAATGTGATTTTCTGCATTTTAAAATCAGATGTTTTGCTAAAGAAACTTTCAGATCCAAAAGTTCCAAATGATCTCTTCCTAACCTCCCATATGCTCAGTAACTACTGGAGTGTTTAAGCTGTTAATTCCAAAGAGGAATCAGTCGCTCTTTGCTGCTGTTGACAGCACAGGACATGTTTCCAGGAGACCCGCTTGAGCTGGCACCTCTGAGGAAGGAGTTCTGCTCGCGGCTGCTTGCTCGCTCCCCTGAGGCTGGATCTGGCTGCCCCAGCTGCAGGGTGTCACGGCAAACGGGCACCCGTGATTGTCTGCCTTGAAATCCAGCCCTGCCATGGGCAGGGTCTTGGAAGCCGATGGGGAGGCGGGGTAGAGGTAGGCAGGGCAGAGCTGCGGGTAGCAACTTCAGGGAGTGCAGTCAGCTTGCGATAGCTGACTCATTCAAGAATTCATGTTCTGTTTCCTGTAGCTACTGATTACCAGTAAAAGCTTTAACTCAGCAATATACTTTTTCTCCAGACTCAACGTATCTCTGAGATGGATTGGGGTGCTCCACCCCTAATTTGGCATCATGTCAAAGTGAAGAAATTATGCCCTTCATCTTTTAAAAGTTACCTTCACAATAATGAGGGCTCTGCTTTTCCTGACCAGGCTGCTGCTATCAATTTCCTGTTTGATCGAAATTGCTCCCCAAAGCAGAGCAGTGAAGTATTTTAAGAGATTTTCTCACTGAGGTCTCTAATACAATCTACCTAACCAGACTGTCTTATGTGAGTGCTTTGACATCACCTTTTCTTGGCCGCAGTTTCCAGGACCTGTGTTGTAACTGCACAGCCACAAAACTCCCGCAGACCGGGGGCAGGTTAAACGGTTCAGGCTCTCGTCCTGGCTAGGCGTCCCAGTGCTCGGGGCAGTCCTCTTGTCATCGCCTTCTGCGTGGCATGTTCCTGTCTCACTGCATCTTGCTTTCTTCTCCAGTGAGCTAAGGTGTAGAACATCATCTACAGCTCTCAGCTGTGCTTTCGAATGCATGTCTAGAAACAGATGTCATTGTCTAATTTCTTAGCGTTACCATGACGAGTTCAATCAATATTAATCTTGCCTATGTTACCTTTAGTCAGAGTTGATTTCCTGTGTTATATAAAACTGTGAACTTGGATATAATTCTTGCCTTTTATAGTAAAGCAAGAAATTCCACAGCTTTCCTCATCAACAAGGGTACCTATTCCACGGCGTTGAGTGGAACCTTTGGGGAGGTGGTTTCCCTTCAGCCCCTTTTGAGCGCACTTCGTTGGGGGGTTGCCGGAACTGCTGCTTTCTGCGTTTCTCTAGTATTTGACTCAGTTTGGAAGAAAGAAGGTGTGCAGACACGTATGTGTCTTTGTGACGCAGGGAGAAACTCTGTACAATTGCACGGTCTTGTTTGATGATTTAACAAAAAAAAGTAGGTTGTGGGTTTTTGAGCCTATCGTCCTGGATTGTGTTTCTTCACCCGGTTTGTAAAAAATTCCATTTATGGCTGCTCTGAGTCTTCTGACTTTTTGCCAGCATTTTTATTTTGTGACTGCACATCTTAGCTATGGAGCTTTGTCAACTTCTCTCTCTGCATCCAAAGCCTATAATTTCCTCTGCCTTCTCCCCTCTGTCATTCTTGGCAGCAGGATCTTCTCAGAATTCCAGTGAGTTAGCGAGCCATAGGCTTGTGCAGTCTGGGCCCAGAGCGGAATTCAGAAAACAAAACAAAACAGTGGTTTACTTTAATCAGGCGGTACTGTTCGAGGAAAACTTGCTCTCTTTAATACTGTGCTCAATTTATTTACAAGAAATATGCTGCAGCGTTTTACAGCATTCCCCTTGTGTGAGAAGTTTGGTGGGTTTTGCCTGCACACAGAAAATTAAGCTCCCTTTGGTGGATCGGTCAGTTTTATTTGTCAAACTGTTGGGATAAGATGATTTTCCCTGCGTGTAGATAGTGCGTAGCTTGAAGGGACCCAGCCTGCTGACCGGGGCCTCTCTGCGCTTACTGTATCTGTATCTAAGAATTGTCAGGAAGTCTTTGAATCGTAAGATAAAACTTAATGAAAACAGGTCAAGGAAGGTTTTATGGATGCTGTGAAAAACGTGGATTCCTGAGCCTTGATAAAAAATGTTATCCAATGACCTAACACTCTATATTTTTATCCTGTGTAACTTTTTTTTAAGCCACAGGTTTCCAGTCAAAACCTCCAAAAATACTGGTCTGTTTGTAAAATACATTAAAAAAACCCAGCTGGTTCTTAGAGGGTGGAAGTTTTTCGTTTCAAAGCAGCGTGAGCGCGTTGGCAGTTTACGTACCTGCCTGCCTGTGCGGTGCCCGAGGCATCGCTGACGAGCTGGATCCTGTCTCCGGGTGCGTGCAGCGCCTGCCCTGTGCTGGGGTGACCGGGAAGGCCGCCGGTCGGGTCCCTCGATCCGCTGTGACGCAGAAACTTTCTGCCGAGAAATAAAACTGAGATCTGACCTGCAACTGCCAACGTTAAAGGGAAACGGGTCCCACACGCCGCAGCTGGGGCTGGAGCCACGCTGGTCACCTCCGAAGGAGAATCCGGTGCCCGCCTGCCGCTCTGCCCGGCCGGCCGGTGTTTTTCTCTCCACAGCTCTTGCGTTTGAGTACAAGCTGCCATTTTTGTTTCCTGCTTAAGTGTCTTCACTGCCTAATTATGCTTTAGTTAAAAGAGTTTCCTTCCTTTAAGTTGTTTTTAATTTCTTCTTTCTGAAGCCGACCTTTAGAAGATAGTGCTATAAATAACTTCAGAGGTGAAAGTACAGTTTTGGGTTTTTTTGATCTCTGAGTTTCTTAAACAAATACATGCTCAAAGATAAAATAGATGGCAAGAGAGCTGGAAAAAGTTGCACATTTAACTGTAACACCTCGTTAAAGTGCGCTTAACAAAGCCTGCCCTGTGCTGTGGAAATAGGAAGCTGACTGAAGTGAGCAACTCAGGAGGTGCTTTCTGCAGAATTCGAGATACGTGTGTTGGTAGGAAAGGGTGCCAGTTCCTCCTCTGGTGCTCACCCCAGCGCGGTGGCTCTGTAGATGTGGTGTTTGATTACTCCGTGGTCTTCGCTTCTCGTTTGACTTACAGTTTGTCAGCTTGTGTGAGCTGACAGTGGGAGAAGGCCACCAGGGAATCACACTTGTACTCCTTGTACCTATGTAAAAGATAAAAATCAGTTTTTCTTTTGAAGGAAGTGTAACCGTTGCTTTCTGCTGAAGTCACGAGGCTTCTCTCGATTTCATCTTCACTTCGCTCTTTAAAACATAAGTTAATTTTATTTTTATTGTCCCTCCCTTTCTTTCAATTAGTGAAGATTAGAGGCATTTGAAACGCCTTACAAGGAAAGCTCCTCATGAAAAAAATACTTGTTCAGTGCATTATTGCAGCTGCTTTCACTTTTGAAATAAAGTTAAGGGAAATTAGAAATATCTGAGTGTTTTGCCGTGTAAAGCTTTAGTGTGCTTAAAAACCTTAATTTTTTGAGTTGCATGTACAACTGCATGTTTCTGACTGGGCTGTGTGGGAAGACTCATTCACAGGTATAGGAAAAAAACCTGGATTTCATTGCTGAATTGTTACCCTGGTTTGCTGTTGCCAGAGCATTTAAGTAAAATGTGTCTGTATAACTTCATGAATCGAGTCAAACATTTTCAATTTTTATTTATGGGACCAGCATTTGTCCTCATTTTAAAACGAGGTCAGGAAGGTCCTATTTTAAAATGGCACTCTAGCCTAGAAGTAGGTTTTCAGTAACTCAGTAGCCTCTACATAGTTGTGTTAAAGCAATATTTTTGTGTTTAAAAAAACCCCAAAAGAATCTACTGTGTTTTGGGAGACAGAATTGGGTTTTCTGGAATGGGAATACTGAAGCTAAAATTTGCAAGGCTTCATCTTTCAAGGCTAAATTTATAGGTAACAGATTCATTATACATCAAAGCAGTTACATATCTTTGTTTATTGGCTTTTGTACAAGTGAATTGTGTGATTCCGTGAAGACCTGGCGCTGGGGGGAGGAGGGCTGTGTTGGCCACCCGTGCCAGGCTGCGCTCACCAGGGCCTGGCGTGGAGCCGTGGCGAGAAGGGGCTCGGGGCAGAGCGTGCAGAGCTGGTCGGATTTTAAGTTTCGTTGTCTCTTGGGCTCCTTTGTAGCCGAGACGGTTTTTCTTCGCCGAGAGGTCGTTACCGTACTCGCTGCTTGTCCGCCGCATGCCGTGTGTGTCTGAAAGGGAAAAATGCAGAGGAAATAATTTGAATGAAAATACATAAAACTAGCAGCAAAGCTTTTCTGTGTACGAGGAAGTTGAAAACCATCCTGAACGGTTCCTCTCCATGCTAAGCATCCATGAAGATGGGATTTGTGGAAGTTAACGCAGGGATTTGGGAGTTTCAGCTATCACGCAGTACAGCTGCACATGGCCCTTCTTACAACGGCGCGAGCGGCAGAGCGGAGCTGAGGAAGAGGAGTGGGGAGCACTCCTTCCCCATGCCGGCGGGGCCGCTGCGGTGGTGAGAGGGGTTGGGGCCCGGATAAAGGATCACTCCGTCTCTTTTGTTGTTAGGCTTTTCCTGTTTTTTAGAGGTTATGTGCCATGCTTTTAAGTGGAAAGAATATCTGGATTGCAGCGTGGGTTTTCGTTTGTTAAAATTCCCAGTGGAAAAACCACTTGTGATCTTTTATTCCCTTAGGAGTCCCAACAGTCCAGTTTTGGCACCGGAGAACAGAGTAAGTACATTAAACTTCCTGCAATGTGTTTAATGTTTTTGTTGTGATTTGGTATTTTTAGTACCTCTTAAGATGTCATACTTTTCAGAGAATGAGGTTTTCCAGACTGGCCCTAGGATGGAGCCCAAGTTAAGATTTTCTGTACTTTCTCAAGTTTTAACCTATAAAACAATGACTTGATTTTTTTTTTTTTTATTTTATTTTGCATTTCTTGTTGAGCTCTAGAAAGTTGTGACTGAGTTGCAAGGTTGCTGCTGGCTTCTAGGAAAAAAAAGTAAAAAATTGTCACGTTTCTAATTCTTGAAAAAATGCCTCCTTGGTTGATCTAATTGAAAATAGCTGAGTACTAAAACAAAACACCCTTTAAAAAAATCCAAATCCCTGCTGGGGGATGTATTAGAAACCAAAATAGTGCTTATGTTTGTATTTCAATAGAAAAGCACATTACAGTTTCACTGTTCCTTTACACTTTGTCATTTTAAAGTCAAGAGAGAGAACTGGTCAGGAACTCACTCAGTAATGTACTTAGCAATGTCCTTGCATTTCTTGTCCCAGAAGCATTTTCAGATTTTAGACAAAAGCAGCTTTTATTTCCCTTGAACTGTATTGGTGTTTTGAATGTTACTGAAGTTCATAACTTGGCACAGGAAACACAGCAGGTAGAGCCGAATTCCGTTTGTGCTCTTACCTTCAAAAGTCTTGCCACTCCCTCTCGAAGTGATTAAACACATTAAATAGTAAAAGAGGAATGGTTTATTCTCAGATATTCACAAGCAGCTTAATCTGAACACCTGATACACTGGGGAATTAAGGAAACAAATGAAAACTTAATGCCATAATGCTAAACCATAGACTTACATTAGAGGAGCAACCGGTCTAGAGGGGTGTAAATGGAGAAGCAGAGTTAGTCAGGACACAGAACCAGTTTGTAACTCCTGTTTGAATTTTCTGGAAAACTTCTAACAACCTCAGTTGTTGTTTCTGGAGAACTGTGCAATTTGCCAGAATTAAAGTGAAGGGAAGGACACCCCCCACCCCAAATGGAAAAACAGGTTGTGTCAGCATGTGTTCCTGTTGTGAGAACTGCTTTCTGAGGTTGGTTTCTGGATCTAAAGATTGCTCATCTGCTAATAAGTAGGGATGCTGAAACAAGTCGGAGCTTGACAGGCAGATTTATATCCTGCATCCTGCATGGAGAAGGCAATAGATTAATCTTGATAGAAGCAGAGCAGGTTTTCACACCATTAATAACAAATTAAGTGTGTATTGATTTAGACGGCAATGATTTAAATAGTTTTCTAGATTTTCTTGATTATTTGCTGTGTTTAGTATTTTGTCTCTGCATCCACTCACTCCGTCAGTCAGTGGGAGATCGTACCTGGCATCACCTCGGTAGTTCTTTCCCCTGTCCGCTCAGCCGTTCTGGTTTATCTAAGACCGGGTACTCCTGGCAGCTTGGGAGTGGCTGACTTTGCTGGCTGAGTTTTCAACTGTGCATTTCTTTTTTCTTCTTCTAGAACGATACAATCCTTCATCAAAAACATCCAATGGTCATCAGTCCAAATCGTAAGTGGCTGTTGCAAAAACATTTCTCAAACAACAGTCAAATTTTAAGAGACTTGGAAAATAGCTGGGTTTTTACTAGAACGTGTCAGTTCTCGCACAGGCTCTTTAGCACACTGACTGGCAGAAAAAGGGGATCATTTCTAAGCCCTCGTTTTCTGGGACAGTTATCATATGTGGCGCATTGGAGGGAGTGACGAATACACTGGGCCGCCTTTCCGTCCCCGTGTGCTTGTCGGTTGTCAGGGTAGGCGTGCGAGAGTTTGGACCTTGGAACTGGCTGGTGAACCAGATGTGTGTCGGCACATAAGAACGGGCAGGGCGGGACGGGACTTAGACATGTCCGTTGCAGAGCTGTCAGCAGCTGGTAGCAGTTGCACAAATAGACAGGAGGGGGAACTGGTTTGTATTGGGGGAGGTGGCAAACTGCGTTTGGGATCCAGTTATGTTCATTCTGCCCACTCTCTGAACTGCTGGCCAACATCTCTGTTAGTTGTTTGCACAGACCCAACATTTTGCTTTGTCAGTCATGCAGCTGGGAGAAAAAATAAAAAGCAACTGGAATATTTGAGATGGCTGTAGTCCTGAAAGTACCTGAAAATGGATTATATGCTGTTAAATGATTGTTTCCAAACAAATATTCCATGAAAATAAAGGTTTCCCATCTGATTGGATATTTAATAAAAGCGGTTGTAGATTCTGAAAACTCGTTATTCGAAGTTAACGTTTGTTGTGATGCAATCCCAAAGTGAAGGCTAGTCCTGCTTGTCTCCCTGCGTGTGACCGTATCAGCAAAATTAAAAAGCACAGGACCCACGGGAAGGGAGTAGAACAAGAAACCCCTCCCCATTACTATAGGCTCTCAGTTCCCAAAACCACGTAGCTGAAGAGGCTCGCGTGCAGCCACTGGAACAGGCGGTAGAGGTAGAAGTTCACCGTCTGGCTTTGCGTTCGCCGCGGCAGGGTAGACCGCCGGCAAGGAACTGCTGTTTCCAGTGCTGGGGGGCGTGAGGTGGCGGTGGACATGTGT
Source organism: Psophia crepitans (assembly GCA_013399095.1). NCBI lineage: Eukaryota > Metazoa > Chordata > Aves > Gruiformes > Psophiidae > Psophia > Psophia crepitans. The sequence goes on from VWZZ01000502.1 coordinate 1,107,789, forward strand.
TGGACTGGGATGCACAGGGAGAAAGTTGAGATGGTGCTTACTGTGATAATACTGGTTTAAATAATTTTTTTGAAAAAGAAGTGATTGTGGTTTGGTTAAAAAAAAAAACAACACCAAAAAACAAAGCACAAAGGGAGATAAATGCATCTCCTGTAAAAGGAAAGCAATGAAAAATATTTCAGGAGCTAGATCCTAGAGGCTGGTGTTTCTTTTCAGATCATCAGCAGAAGTGCTACGCTGTGAACCTCGGAGGTATTAGACTTCTAATCCTTTCTCATTTTCTCTCTCCAGATGTGACTCGAACCAGACAGAGTAAGATGTTTTATTTTTGTAATCAAAGTGTTTTTCAGTAAGCACAAAAGCCCTGTACCCTGTTACATGTTTTCAGTGTGTTCATGTATTTTCAGTATTGTGAAACAGTGTGTACACGTATGACTACCGTAGATAATTACGGCTTTGAATACTAATAAAATAATTATGGCTTAGAACAGTTGCACTGCTGCCACAAGACAGGAAACAGCCACTAGTGTTGGCTTTCTCTTTAAAACAGTATTCTTGGCCGTTGTGTGTAAGAAGTTGAGCATGCCCAAGTTAGCTCCTCCCGCGTTAGTAAATTGTGTCAAATTTCCTTTCTAAATTTAACCGAATGGACTAAGGAGTCAAAGTACTAGAATCCTTATTCTTCTCTAAAGAATGGCTTAACTCACCATTCCTAAACATTGAGTGCTAGACTGGCATCTTGTGGAGCTCACCCACGCAGCCTGCTTCGTAGGATAAACAAGAGCATGTTGAAATATAGAAGAATGCTTTGAAAGTAATTAAAGTACCTGGAAAAACTTGTCTCACTTTCTCCCTTTTACTTAGTATGTTGAAAGATGACTTAAAACTTAGCAGTAGTGAAGACAGCGATGGAGAGCAGGTACGTTCATTAAATCAGTCCCCAAAACCAGCGACCGCGCTCACGGTTCAGTACTTCAGCAGTTTCAATATTCTAACTGGGCGGCTTGAGAGGAGATTTATGATTAAGAAACGAAAATCAAATGGCTTGTTTTTAGACAAACCTCAGGTATTCCTAAATGTAAATTTGGGGAAAATAATCTGTTTTGTGAAAACAAGTTTGGACAATCTTGTTTTACTGATTTCAGATGGGCTTTCTCTGAACACCGAACGGCAATAGCGCACTCTAAAACGCGTGCCGTGGCCCGCCGTTTAAAGGCAGAGCCCTTCGCGTTCTGCCGCTCGGGCTAAAGGGTCCACGGTGCGAACGGCGGTGCGCGTTAGTCGCTTGGGACTGTGTTTGGGATGGTGTGGGATGCCGTACCTGTAACCGGGAGTGCAGCCGCACCTTTGTTTTTATCAAAAAGTCTCTATATCAACTTTGTGCAGCTTCTGCCAGAAATGGCACTTAGCGTGCGAAATTAAACTCACCTGTAGGGGCTGTACCACCCAGCAGTAACCCCCACTCCTGTTTCTGTTCCCAGTTCTAGTATTGGTGGTGAAAACTTGGGGAAAACTCTGATTTGTTTTCCTTTCTGTATAAGGAAAATGCAAAAAAAATGTAAACTGCTGCAAGGACTGAATTGAGATGTTATTCAGGCTAAATAATTTTTAACTTGTAAAGGCTGAAAACTGATGCATTGCAATTTAGTTGTGTATACAGTCCTACAGTAACTTCCAGACGCTTCACTCTCCTTTTCTCAATTGCAGGACTGCGATAAGACAGTGCCGCGGAGCACGCCTGGAAGGTAGGCATTCCTGGAGGAGCGCGGCATAGAAAGCAGAGGGGTGATACTCAGGCCAGTCAGCGCTTTTGCCTTGATCTCATTTCTAAAACCCATGTTTCTCTTTTGTCTTGTATTAAAGCAAAAGGTGGTTAGAATTTGATCAGTGATTAAATAGCGTATATCCTGCCAATTACACTAACTGCTTTGGGAAGGAGGGGGGACAAAGGCAGCTGTCTGTTTCCAGGGTGAACTGTGTTCAGTTATGCTGAATTTTCTAGTAAATGTTAATTAAAATATTACCTTTAATTCTTTTCAATGAAAGGACTTCTAGGATATATTTGTGCCTTGTTTATTTTTCCTCATTTTTGTTTTCAGTAATTCTGAACCTTCACAGCATAACAGCGAAGGAGCAGATAATTCAAGGGATGACTCGAGCAGCCACAGTGGATCTGAAAGCAGTTCAGGATCTGACTCCGAAAGTGAAAGCAGTTCCAGTGATAGTGAAGCTAATGAACCATCACAGAGCGCATCCCCCGAGGTAACATTTGACATGTATTTAGGCTGTCTTCATTAGCTTGGCATTAATCCTGAGTTTTAAAAGCAGGGGGAAAAAAAATTAATAAATTCTCGAACTGTTTGAGGGGGAAAAAAAAAAGTCAGACTGACAACCGTGGGATCACTTTGAAGATGGAGTATTCTTTTGCTGGAATCCCTGTAACTGGGTATGGTAACAAGGCTTTATAGGAGGTGATTTTTACTACCAGTTATCTATTGGAGTGCAGAAATCAGATAGAGTAACAGCAGCTTAAAAAACTGTGGGCTTTTTGTCCGGAAAGCTATGGCAGCAAGTCCTGCCTGTTGATAGCAGCTGCGCCAGCTGAAGGGAAGAGGAGAGCTGTTATTTGTACCTGTATTCATCAGCCTATATCGCATTCATTATTTATCTCAGGTTGTTTCACGTACCTCCTGCTTTGGCATGCAGCATAGCACAGCTGTCCCGTGGAGAAGGTGGAAGAAATATCTAATATAATAGATATAAAATATCTAATGGTGTTTTTTCATTTCATTTTAGCCAGAGCCACCACCAACGAACAAGTGGCAACTGGATAACTGGTTGAACAAAGTCAATTCCCATAAAGTCTCACCAGCTTCTTCCGTGGACAGCAATATCCCATCTTCCCAAGGCTACAAGAAAGAGGGACGGGATCAGGGGGCAGGCAGCGGGTACGCTGATCAAAGCGGATCCAAGGATTCAATTTCTTCCACACCAGGGCGAGATTCCAAACCCACCCAAAAGGGCTCAGAGGGCAGTCGCGGCAGGCAGAAATCACCTGCCCAGAGTGACAGCTCAACACAGAGGAGGACTGTAGGTAAAAAGCAGCCCAAGAAAACAGAAAAGACATCTGTTGAAGAGCCTAGAGGAGGCCTTAAAATAGAAAGTGAAACCCCAGTAGACATGGCAACAAATATACCTTCAAACAGGCATAAGGCGGCCACAAAAGGCTCCAGAAAACCCAATATAAAGAAAGAGCCCAAATCTTCCCCTCGGCCTACAACAGAGAAAAAGAAATACAAAGCTTCAAGCAAATCTGCCCAGAAATCCAGGGAATTCATAGAAACAGATACCTCATCCTCTGATTCAGATGAAAACGAGAGCCTGCCTCCTTCATCACAAACACCCAAATACTCTGAGAGCAATAGGACTCCTGTTAAATCTTCCATGGAGGAGGATGACAGCTTTTTTCGGCAAAGAATGTTCTCTCCTATGGAAGAGAAAGAGCTTCTTTCACCACTCAGTGATCCTGATGAAAGGTACCCACTTATTGTGAAGATTGACCTGAGCCTCTTATCCAGAATACCAGGGAAGCCTTACAAGGATGCTGACGCACCCAAAGGGGAAAAGAAAAACGTGCCAGAGAAGCACGCGAGAGAATCCCAGAAGCAGCCATCCGACAAAAGTTCTACAAAAGGCAAAAGGAAACATAAGCAGGTGATCATTTTGCAGACAGAGATTTAACCTGTTATCTCAGCCCCTTGGTGGGTTGCTGCAGATGTCAGGCGCGTAGCCCAGCAACCCGGATCGCACCTCAGCGCAGTGACGCAGAGCAGTTTCGGAGATGACTGGCTAGCTATTTTGCATAGAACACACTGATCATCACTGTGCCGTTGCAGTAGAGACTGTTGGGATTTTCTTTTGGCTTGAGGAGGGGAAGGGAGGAGGTCGCAGCCGTAGGAGCGTGAGCACTGCAGCTAGAGCTCAGGGCGGTAGCGCAGTGTCTGTACCTGTGCGCACTGCATCCTGCCCTCCCGTGCCTCCCCCGGATCTGCTCAGGCAGCTGATCCAATGGAAAATCCACCTAGCCAAAAAAAAACCCCAAAAACCCCACAGTTTTCAGCTGGATGAGCTCCTGGAACCAGTGAATCACGCAATTGCGTATTGCCAGGGCAGAAATGGGCCCGGGGCCACGGCAGCAGCAGGAACCCTGATCTCAAGGGTGCTGCTTTACTGGGAGCACAGGGATCTCTCCATAATTAATCTTTTCCAAAAAATGGTTTCCTCTTTTCAGCTGTAAATGAAAAGCAGGAATGCCCGAGGGCAGTAAAGTGGACAGGAATCAATGGGGGAGCTGGATAGGAGTAATGCTCTTGGAGGGGGGAATGGTAAGAAGTGGTTGGTGTAATTCAAACTGCTTTCAGAAACCTCAGAGCATGGACAGACAGTCTGTACAAAGAGCAAACCTGTGTCTGTAAGAGGACTCGATGATCCAGTGAGTTTTTATAAACTTCTGGTTTCCATGAAGCTAGGAGCGTGAAGCCCTGGCTCAGGAAGTCAGAAATGGCCACGCTACTCTGGATTTCATTCTGAAAATTTCATTTTGACAGGGATTTGGCAGGGATTTTAAGACTTTGTTGACATGCGGAGTCAGAGGATTATATGATATCATCCAGAGAGTCATTTGACTCTCCGGAGGAGATAGATACTTTCAATTAAACCATTTTTCCTACTGAGCACACTAAGTAAATTTGGTCACATACCGAAACTAGTGTCATCCAGGAGACTTGATACGTAACTGCAAACAGGCCTTTCTCCTGCATTTCCTAACTACGATTCCTGTTTTCTCTGGATAAGGAAATTCAGTGAGAAAGTATGAGGGGCTTTTTGGTTTGGTTTGGTGTTTTTTTTTTTTCTTTGTAGAATTGGAATAACTCTGTCCAGTACAGTGACTATTATTTGCAAGCATTACTAGGTAATTCCTAATGGTCACAGGAACACACTCACATGTTCCAGTGGCTCTTGAATACACAGACTTCTGTTTCCCTGACCAGTTACACGTTTCAGTCCGCCTTTGGAGTTACAGCATTAAAGATCCATGCTCTCACATCTAAACCAGAAACCTTTGGCAAGACCAATTAAATGTAGGCTTTATCCCAGCAAACAGCCTGGTTATTAATTGGTTCGAATCCTCAGATTACCCTGATGCTTACTGGTACGTGCCAGAGAAGACACAAGCCTGTTTGAGGCACCTAAAGAAAAAACCCTTTCCCCCGCCCCTCGAGCGTTTAGGTTTGCGAGTGCTCGGTGCGCACCTTGATTTCTGCACGTCTTTCCTTGCTCGCAAGGCTCGGGCTTGCAGCGTCCGTGTAACAAAAACAAAACCTTTTGGGTTTGAATCTGGGTTATGTTACCAGATGACTTGTTCTGTGAGGCCCTGAGTTCCATTTTATTCACTGTATTAATACTTCCAGTGCTTGCTGCGGACAGCTTAGAAATTTGCTTTCAAATCCTTTGACGTTAGATTTAAATTTATATAATTCATAAAATGTAGTCCTCACCATCTCTGAGCTTAAATAGGCTGCAAGACTTTTACCTTATATTTTTGCATTCACGACACCTCTGTTAGGCTTCCCAACATAAAATCTGTCTCCTGATCTCCTATCGAAGCCTTTGCCAGACTTGTCTGGTATTTCATGGTGATAATATGTTTGTGCTAAAATGAACCACTTAGCCGCTAATTCTTTTATGCAGATTGGTAATTTAGAAGCCAGACTTTGTTTTTCATTGTGTCCCAATATCAGGGTCTGCTCAAATGTTTTCTACAGACTGCATGCTTCAGGGACTGTTTTTGTGGTCTGTAGATCTCTTACGCTGTACCCTGCAAACGCCTGCTAAATTAAGTCTCTTAATGTGAAACATTGTCACTCGCGGTGAAGCTGTGAATGTGGACGTTTGCCTGGATGTATTTCTCGTTTGCTTCATTCAGAACGAGGATGAAAACAGAGCCAGTGAAAGCAAGAAAACGAAACTGGAAGAAAAAGCTCCATCAGGACACAAGACTTCTAGCAGTAGGGAGTGAGTATCTTGGATATATTTTCAACATTCAAGGCTCAGGGTGATCAAGGAGATGAATGCCCATCTTCCTCCTCCTCCTCTTCCTTATCCCCCAACCAAAGTGTCTCCTCATTATTGATCAGTGGGTAAAACTTCATGCTTCTTACTCTTCATGCAGTTTTACTTCAGAGTTTCTACTAGTAGCTGGTGGACTGTGAGGGTGCTGAGGCCCTGGCACAGGGTGCCCCGAGAAGCTGTGGCTGCCCCTGGATCCCTGGCAGTGTCCAAGGCCAGGTTGGATGGGAATTTGGGCACCCTGGGCTGGTGGGGGATGTCCCTGCCCATGGCAGGGGGTTGGAACTAGATGATCCTTGTGGTCCCTTCCAACCCAAACCATTCTGTGATTCTGTGATAACCAAAACCATTGGCCAAAGACAAGTGTTTTACCTAACAGAAGTAGGGTGAACCCTCATGCGAAGGGTTAGAGTGTTACAGAACAGTCGCTTCCTGGTTTTTCTCTAATATACAGGGGAGCTTTGTTCTGGTGTAGAAATCAGCTGTGCGTCTAGCTTTTTGATCTTGCAAAAATCTGTGGTTTCAAATTAACCCGATCTGGTAACTCTCCATTTAGCAAGTTGGTAAACTGAGAATTAATTACTTACCGGGCATTGCCTGGGAAGCCGATGGCAGTGAGGTTTGGGTCCGTGGATTTAGCCTCACATTTGCTTGGTTGATTAGCTGAAGGAAAGTGTGAGTGACACAAAAGCAAAGTAATAGAGAATCAGCAAATCAGTAACATTGTTTAATACTCTTGTGTGGTATTTCTGTGATTTTCCATGCTTTTTGATAGCTATTATGCTTTTTGATTTATTTCTTGGTCAGTGTTAATCCACAGGAAGGAGTAAGGTTTTTTTCCCCCTGACTTTTAAAACTCTGCTATTTCAGATCAAGCAACTGAAAACTGGTGTAATTATGTCATGGAAAATATTTCTGTGTAGTGAGTAATTGCGAGAAGCTGCGGCACATCAGATGCTAAAAATCTTGTTTGCCTGCTCTGACTAAACAGTGTCTTACTATTTGTTAGGACACAGATGTGCAATGAACAGAGGTGTTTCTCTCTTGATTATGCTTTTTTACCTATTATTTCTGATACTTGCTTGTTGGCCAGTGTAGTTATCTGAAGGACATTTAATTAAATGAAACTATACAATTTTATAAAAAATAATGTGTAGAAGTAATTCTGGGAAGCCAAGAGTAGTCCCCAGTAACCCTCAGCAGCCGAGGTAAGAGGCCACGCTGGGAAAGCTTTCCAGTTCCCTGGGTTCCAGAGAACATTTATCTGGACCATCTTTTTTCTGAGCTGTTCAGCTGCAACAGACAGCCTGGCGCTGACATTGGCATCGATTTCTTACGTTGTGTGTAGGGTGTTTTTTTAAGAACTGTTGTAGGGATGTGGTTTTATGGTTAGAACTTGTCTACTGTGTTTTCAGGTCAGAACAAATAAAATGATGAAAACAAGTTCAATCTGGCTTCATAGAAACCTACTTAACTGAGATGATTATTCTCTTCCTCCATATCTGGATTGCTGGGTCTGGCAATAAAGACCTTGTTTGTTTAAAAAAAGAAGAAAGAAAAAAAAAAAAGGTTTTTATTTGAAATTAAAAATAAAAGTTTTGTTGGTCTTAGGTTTTTGGGATTTGGTTGCATGTTTGGTTTTTGGGGGTTGGTGGTGTTTTGGTTTTTTAGGAAAGAAACCCCAAACCTCAATTTGTTCATTTTGTCCAGGTCTTCAAAGCCAAGTGCTGTTAAAGAGAAGGATTTACTGCCATCTCCGGCTGCCGTGGTCCTGCAGAAAGATTCCAAGCAAGAACATGGGTCCCGGAAGAGGACGGTCAGTCAGTCGTCAACCTTAAAGTCCAGCAGCAACCTCAGCAAGGAGAGTAGCAGCGGCAGCAAAAGCAGCTCGTCTTCTAAACAAAAGAAGACAGAGGGGAAGGGTTCTGGCAGTGCTAAGGAAACCAAGGTAAAGGGCTTAGTCCGTAAAGGCCTTAAACCTGTTTCTGTGCTTTGCAGTTTGACATGCTCAGTGTGATCTAAACAGTAATCAAGTTAAAATGTGATTAGTTTTAGATACGCGTTGTTTCATGTCATAGTGCTGTAAGTACCTTGGAAGTCTGTAAATTAGAAAATAACCTGTGAGAGATCGTGGAGTACTAATGCTTATTCCTACCTAATTCTAATGTTCATTAGCAAAATGTGGTTAGTCATCTTCTGATTACTGATGCTACTTGTTTATTGTTTGTTAGTAAGAAATACCACTAGAAAGCTGTTTACACAACAGTAAATGGAACAATGAGGTCACGCTTATCTCATCAGAGCCAGTACAGATCTTGCCCTGATTTTACAGGAGAGCAGGAGCTGGGTGCGTGCTCCGCGCAGGGACGCGAAGCTGTAGTTCTCATTTGATGATGTTGTGGGACCCCAGAAAGATCATTTTAACTCCAGTTCAGGAATGTACAGTGCTCTCCGTGGCTGGAGTGGAGAAAACGTGGTTAGAAAGATGGTGCGGAAAATGTTTTTTGAGAGATTTAGATTAGGAAGATACTTGGATGGTGGAATTCCAAAATATTGTAGGAAGATGAAACTCTTAGGTCACTAAATTGTAACGTGCTTTTTCTTCAGTATATAAATGTGTATTATGGGACAGAGGTTAGCCTGTGAGGACGTCTGAGAGTGTACGGTTGAATGCCTGTGACGAGCAGTTTGGGTTGTATAGCCAGCTGCGGAGCATCCTGTGTTTGACTGGGAGGGACTTCGCCGTTGCCTTTGCGATTCCAACGCGTGCTACAGGTGCTGGTGCGGCTGCCTCCGAGCGCTCTGCAGGAAAGCCCCAGAGCATCCATCGGGCGGTGGAAACTCTGGTGGTTTAAGCAACTGCTGGACCTTGGTAGTTGGATTTGCAGTCTCGGAATAGCTTAGAAGCAAAGTCTAAAGATGTTCAGGATGGGTAGTTGGTGTGGGGAGGAGCAAAGCCGCAGATAGACATTAGCGATGGCAGAGAGGAGCTTAGTCATCAGGGTGGAGTTCGTGAACACCTGAACTGGGAGACTGCTGTATCCCTTCCGATGCCAACACTGTCAGATTGTGGAAGCCTGGCAGGGCTGTGGGTATCAGTGGCTGCGTAAGACCCTTCCAGGAGCTGCAGACAGTGAATTTACCTTCCAGGCTGAGGCTCTGCCCTTTCTTTATTCGTCAGTGTAGAAATGTCCCTAAGCCAGCTGTTAATTTGTGAGATGTTTATCATTTTATACTTCAGATATGCTTAGTCATGCCTTTCTCAAAGCAGTATCTGCTCTTCCTGCGTTCCACTGCATGTTTTGTTATTGTGTGTGCGTTATAACGGCAGATAGTACATTGCTGTGCCAGCCTGGAGCCCTGCAACTCCAGGATCCTTCTGATTAGCAATAATCTGATAAATGTAGGTTATGAAATACGTCTATATAGATGGCCTTTAGTCACGATAAATCAAGGGAGCGGAAAACAGGTATGTAGCTGGGGAGTTGTTTTGTACTGTTTAGGTACTAAGAACCAGTTTGCTTACGACTCGCCAAATCTCCTGGTGTGTTAGAGCGAGGAGTTGGGTTATAGCCTCTGTGTCTCCGCTGTGCCGGCGTTAGGCGAGAGCCTGGAGGAAGCTGTGTTACCTGTGTTACTGTCTGTGGAGCGTGGCAGCTAAAGCTGCTGCAGCACGGACCTTACCGCATAGAGTGTGTGAAGTCACGGGAGGCAGATACACAACAAATGCTTGTCTTTGAAACACAGATGATTTAACAGCTCGTTACATTAATTATTCGGCAACAATTTTCCTTTCAGGAAAAGATTCTGAACAACTCATCAAACTGCCCTCCTGCGTCTGCTCAGTCTACGGAAAGTTCAAAGTCAAGAAGAGCAAAACTTGCTTTTGATGATAGGTGAGAACAGCAGAAGGCGCCTTTCCCTCTGCGGGGCTGCACATCTCGGGGTGCAGCCGGCTCCCCGCAGAGGAGAGCTGTGGCCCTGCTTCACAAAGGACGTTCGGTACACTCTCGCGCGGCGCAAAGCGGCGCATTGCTCCTGCCGGGATGCGCTGCCCGGACCGCTCCCCGGGCCCTTGACTTGGCAGACAGCGCGGGCCTTGAGAAGGAGCTGTGGCCTGTCCTCTGCCCTCCTGCCGAGCAGAAAAGGACCGGCAGTAGGCTTAAGCAGCTCAGGCTCTTCTGGTTTTAAATGTTGGTGGATCCTTTTCACCTTAGCAGGACACCGCTGCTGCCTGTCCGCCTGTTCGCCTCTCCTCTAGAGTCAGGAGTTGTGGTCGTTGACAGTAGAGAGGAGCCTTCGGTTTTTAAACGCCAGATCCCCAAGAGCGGGATTGGGATTGGGATTGGGATTGAATACTGAGGGGTCAAGGAAAGTATCTTGAAACGAAAATAAAACAAATGTTTTACTGTCTGGCACAGACTTTAGGTTTCACTTGTAACAATTCAGATCTCAGCCCAACGCTTGCTCTTAAAGCATTTCTCTTTGTTCTTGTTTAAGTTCACGTTACAGATACAACGACGTTTATACCAGATGTAAAAGTAACTTCCTGGTTAAGAACTCTGGAAGTGGGCGAGCTGGCTGGCCAGGGGTTTTCTCCTGGTAGTTATTCCTTAAAGAAAAAAAAAGTCAAGTGAATTTTATGATTAGAGTACACTATCAATCATGCAGGACAAAATAGCTTGTGGGGATTTTGTAATTACTCTGAGACAAACCAGAGCCAAGGAATTGAGATAAGATCAAACTTAAAAAAAAAAAAAAAAAAAGGAAAAAAGAAAATGTGACCGTGTATTGAAGTACAGGAGATACAGCGAGCGCACCTTCCAAGGAACAGGAACTGTGTTTTGGAATGGCCACATGTTCTGTTGTGATTGAGACATTTTAGGTTTTCTTGGGCCTAGACCTGATTGAACTAACTTTGTAGGTATGGAATCTTTTTAATATTAACTGTCGCTTTGTGAGGACATCAATTTCCTGTAAGTGGACTGTTAAAAACTGATTTTAAATATCTTTAATTCTTAGACAAGTAAGATAGGGTGGATGGGAGAATTTATTTCAAACTTTAATAAACTCTTAGGTAATATGTTAATATATTGAAGTGTATAATTACACTTTTATCATTATCTTCCACTCATCTAGCGGTGAAAGTCATTTAACACTGATTGTCTTGGGTGGCTAAGCAAAAGAATTAAAATCTGAATGCATCTTGATTTATTTTGTATTATTACTATTACAGTGTTTAAATATTTCACGCCCTCAGTAATGCCAGTCCTGGGGGCACTGGATTAATTTGTCCTCAATTTTTGTGGGTTTTTTTTCCTTCCCCTGCCCCTGTTGTTGGTCGAGTATTTGGTTTGCCTGACTATTGAATGCAGTAAATTTAACCGAACCATCTACTTACCAACTTGCTTGAAACACTGTTTGGAATTACCTGTAGTTAGAAAACTCACTTTAAACTGGTTTTAACAATGTTATCCTACTGTAGCTAATCATACTGGTTAACTATTTTCACCACTTTTTTAACAGTTTTAGCATAGCATAGCTCCTGTAACTTGAGTTAGACAGAAAAAAACCCACTAAATTGGGCAACATTAATAAGCTTCGGTCACAGAAGGAAACACAGTCTGGGTGGGGCCAAGTCCATAAATCTGTCCCCTCTGTTGCAGGACTTACTCAGCTGATCATTATTTACAAGAAGCAAAGAAGTTAAAACATAATGCAGATGCATTGGTAAGTAAATTTCCAGTACTCATCCGGGCCATGGCTTGGTGCTGGACTTGCCAGGGTTAGGTTCACGGCTGGACTCAATGATCTTGAAGGTCTTTTCCAGCCTCAGAGACTCTGATTATACTGGGGTTCGTTGGCTGCTTTTGCCATGTTGGTGCCCTTCTGTGCTGGAGCTTTCTTGTGCTTCCTCTCTGGTTTGTGTCCTGAAAGGTTTTTTCTGATCTCCTCAGTCTGACAGGTTTGAGAAGGCTGTGTACTACCTAGATGCTGTCGTGTCGTTCATTGAGTGCGGGAATGCATTGGAGAAAAATGCTCAGGAATCCAAGTCCCCGTTCCCTATGTATTCAGAAACTGTGGAATTAATCAAGTAAGCACTGCAGAGCGGATACGGAAGTCCAGTGGGTGGGAAAGAGGTCTGGACATCAGAGCTTCTTTAGTAAATCTACTAAAGTTTTGCCACCAACTTTTGAAATCTCTTATCATTCCCTAAAAAAACCAGATCACTTACCAGTTCGTTCCAGTTGCTGAGGCTTAAAGTGTTTTCTTGAAGGTTGAGATCCTTTCTGCTAAGGCTCTTGAAGTCTCTCTACAATGTGTAACGCTTGAGAAGCAAAACTATTCCAATTACTACCTAGTCAGTGTGGTGTTTAGGGTCTGAGAGAGGTTCCTGAAATGGTGAAGACAGCTGAAACTAGAAATTCATGTTAACTTGAGTGTTTTGTGATTGATAAATGATAGTGGTCTTTATTTCGTTGTTTACTTGATGCCTTTGTTTGTAGATACACTATGAAACTGAAGAATTACTTGGCGCCGGATGCCACGGCTGCGGATAAAAGGCTGGCAGTGCTTTGGTACGTGCAGTCTGGTCTGGGTACAGTGCGCTGGGGAATTTCAAATGTTCTGTCTGCGTGAAACTCCGCATTACACTGAGTTGGCCGGTGTTTCTGAAGCCTGTTTGTGAGTTTTCCACTTGGCCGTACATAAAGATTAATGCTGTATATCTGATTACTGTAAATTGGGGCGGGGGGATGATGATGGTGAGGATGAAGTTTCTGAAATATTTAGGAAATGACGAGATTTGTAGGGAGTAACAGCAGAAGGGATGGGGGTCCTCCCTGTGCACTCATGCAGCGGCAGGTCCGTTGGACTGGCTGTAGAGAATTCTCTCTAGCCCCTGAGCTTAACGAAACGGCTGCAGCAGGCGAGGAGGACCAGAACCCCGAGGGGTCAGGGGGACCGAGGGGAGGCTGTGGCGGAATGCGTTAGGCTCAGCGAAAAATGAGCAAAACCCTTGTCTGGGAAGTAACGTGTCGCCTGCCCAGAGAACTGGAAGCTGATTGTACCGGCAGATCAGCGAAAATTAGAGTTTCGGCACACGAAGGCACAAACAAAAGTTACCTTTTTGTTTCCTTGGCAATTTCGAGGTGCTTATGGATCTTTTGATAGACATACAACTTGACAGCTGGCAGAGAAAGCTTTAAAAACACAGCTGCTGGGTCGCTGGACTTCGCTCCGTTGTGATAAACTTGACTTTAACTGCGTGTGTTTTGTTATTCTGTCTTTGGTCAGTCTTCGGTGTCAATCTCTGCTGTACCTAAGGCTTTTCAAGCTGAAAAAGGAAAGTGCGTTGAAATATTCTAAAACTCTGACTGAACATCTGAAGGTAATTACATATATATTTCTTAGAATATGAGAACTTAATCAAATCAAAGCTCTACATCGCTTTAAATTCCTGAATCTGGTTTTCAGACAGCTACGTGTGAACATGGAATATACCTTTTTTTAGAGCTGGACTTTGAAAGTAAATTAAAGTTACGTAATTTAAAGCTGGGAAGAGACACCGTGTATGCCATAACCCCGCTGCTCCTAGCACGGTAGCCCTCTGTCAGTAATGTGATCTACCTTTTGTTGTCTTTAATAAATTTAGTAGACTTCAAGAAGACTTTAAGAACATTTTTGTTGCTGCAGTTAGAACAAGCTGAAACTTCACTGTCATGTTGAAGCTTAAGGGAGTTCAGGGCGCAGGGGCGTATTGCCTGGGCTGCAGCCATTCAGCCTTCGCGAAAGCTGGCAGCAGTGCCAGCCTCTAATTCAGAACCAAATTGGTCTTTCTGGATTTGTGGTGTTTGCAATGGGATGTGTGATTCTTTTTTTTTGTTTTTAGATTTCTTTATTATTATTCTTCCATCCTTTGCTCCCCTACGAATTTGTCTAAGTTCCCGTGCAACTGATTTAAAAGCACTGTCAGGGAAAGGAGATGAAGAGTCGCATCCTCTGAATGTATTTATTTGAATCAGGATGTTGCAGATGAGAAATGTACTGGGATATTATTCAGAATGTTGGTCATTGCTTAGAAGAAAAGCTACAAAAATCAATTTGGTCAAAAATAACCAGATGAAGTGTGTAGTATGAACATAAATCAGGTGACAAATTTCTTTTTCCCCAAACAGAATTCCTATAATAATTCTCAAGCACCATCACCTGGCATGGGAAGGTGAGTAGGAAAAGCTGTTACCTGTATTTCTCAACTTACAGTTAGTTTTCTACATAAACTCTGTGCCCAAAGAGGAGCTTTTCGCTCTTTAAAGTGTTGGGGTGATTGTTCTGAGGGTGTAGATTTCGATTCAGTTGTTTGTGTAGTTATTCAGCGAACAGCCTTGGGAGGCCGCTGCTAGCGGCAGTGCTCTGCAGAGTCTGTCACGCAGCAACGTGTTGCAAAAAAAGGGTCAGTGTGTCATTAACACGCAACTCACTTTTCTTGGCGAGTTTTGTTGTTTCATTTAATACCTTTTTTTCCCCCTGCAAACAGTAGCTTTGTTAATGCTGCAAGGCCAGAGGGCTGCTGGTGCTTTCAGGCTGCCTGTTCCCTAGCAGAGCAATTTGCTTCTGTTCTTTAAAACCTGCCAATGGACCTCTGAGAGATTACTCTGAGTGTCAGGGCATCTCACATGTGTGTCGTGTTATCAGAAAGTGTAATACTATGGCAGAACAGGTCCCATGTGGCTGTAATGTTTCCATCGTTATTCTTTAAGGTTCCATTTATTTAAGCAATGACATTAAGATGTTATTGAATTAGAAGATGATGAGGTTTAGTGGTTGGGTTTTGGCCATGAAGTTAAAACGTAAAGAGTTGGAGGATGCTCAGCAGCTGTTACCAGCTCGTGCGTTTCCTTTGTTGTAGGGCAAATCTTGACCTCTTGATGTGTAAAGTGGGAGTACTTCAGCATCTCACGCCCTGAGATTTGGGAAGAGAGGTCTTAGAGGGCATCTTACAGCATGACGTGCCTAAAGTACATAGATACATACTCATTTTACTATTTAATATTTTTCTTTGGATAAGCAGCAAGCCTGTCGGTATGCCGTCTCCAGTCTCTCCAAAGTTGTCTCCAGGGAATTCAGGAAATTACTCTTCCGGGGCAGCCAACCCTTCAGGGAGCGGGTCTTCGGTGACGATCCCCCAGAGGATCCATCAGATGGCAGCCAGCTACGTCCAAGTTACGTCCAACTTCCTCTATGCCACTGAAATTTGGGACCAAGCTGAACAACTGTCGAAAGAACAGAAAGGTAAGGGCTGGCACAGGTGGACTGTAACATCAGGTTGGAAATTAGGAGCACTCGGAAAGAGTGGTCAGGCATTGGAACGGGTCGCCCAGGGAGGGGGGGAGTCCCCGTCCCTGGGGGTGTTTAAGAACAGGTTGGATTGCGGTACTTAGGGACATGGTTTAGTGGGGAACAGGTGGTGGGGGGACAGTTGGACTAGATGAACCCGGAGGTCTCTTCCAACCTGAATGATTCTGTGATCAGACGTACCAGAGTGTGCTGAAGTGCTCGTAGGCTTTGAATTTTGGAGTTGAATTCTTGGTTGGTGGTGCGCAGGGTGCCAAACCAGAAGTTTTGGTCCTCTGTAGAAGTGAGATGGAAAGTTATACCTTCTATTGCAGTGACACCCTGGGCTGGTTGGCTTGGTCCTCAAAGGTCCTTGGTTGGAGATGTAACGTTTCCTACCAGCTATGTGTTAAAAAAGAAAAAAAAAAAATCTGTTGCATTTTTTGCAGAATGTTGGGTGCAGGAAGAGGAACTTGGTGCATTTCCGTTTCTGAAATGCTTGAGTGAAACACACGTGTGAGGGGACAGGCCAAGATGTTTTGCAGCAGTATAACCATACTCTTAGTTATTGTTATCTACCAGTCTTCTGCAAGAGAGTAAAGAAATTGATGGAAGAATAAAAATAAAGGGAAAAGGTCCTTTCTAATCATTCGGCCATTTTTCTCTTCTTCTGCCTACCTTAATCCGAAAGGCTCGTGCTGTAAAGGTGGGGGGTTTGGGTGTAACATTTCCCGTGTGAAAATACGTGCGTAGTTTAACTTGTGTTTCTGTTGTTCTAGAGTTCTTTGCGGAACTGGATAAAGTTATGGGCCCTCTGATTTTTAATTCGAGCATCATGACAGACCTAGTGCGTTACACCCGTCAGGGATTACATTGGTTGCGCCTGGATGCCAAGTGATATTTTGAACTGAAGGAATGGAAAATGGAACACGTTTTTCTCGCTGCCTCTGATTTATCTCCACAACACTGTGTCATGTCAATAAGGAAGACTGCCATAACACATTGCTTAGTTGACACTAAGAGCAAGGAGTGCTTTCATGTCTCCATCCTCATTTGTGTTTTGTGTTTTAACCCCAAATCATCTGGTTAATGGACTTCTTCAGTATTCCAGTTCTAAGTTATTTAAATATTTTAAAATTTGCTACATATAAAGGTGTAGCGTTGCTGATCTGTCGTGGATAGATCATTGGAATTCCAATCATAATGCATAAATAGTCTGTTTAAATCCTATTTATTTTAATTTTTTTTTTTAATTTTAATTTTGAAAAGCCCAGTTTGGGGCAGGTTTTAGCTATTTCTTCCCTAAATTTACCCGTTCGAGTACTTAGCAGAAATTAAACATAGACACTTTATTTAAGTACTTTGTGAGCTTTGTTACTCTGTAATGTCTTGTGGTGGTAGAGCCTGTAAGAGGAACTAGGGTCGATAGGTTCTAACGTGTAGGGACACCATACTTTTCATGCCTAATGCCTATGAGTCAACTAATAAATGACAACTACAGATTTATTATTGCAGAATTTGTACTAAATAGAAAAGTTTCAGATATTCTTCTACGTATTAAGATGCTTCATTTAAATTAATTATAAAGAAATTTATATGGAAAAGTATTTAGCTGGATCTGACTTGGATTGTTTTCAAGGCAGTTTCAAAACGTCAATTAACACTATAAGAATCACAAAACATTACAGCGATTTGCGTTTAATGTAATGCCGAAGTCATGGTGTAGGAACGAACTGCAGTCCGATAGGTGCGATGCATGCAGGAAAGGTTTCTGAAACGGACAATCTTGTGCTTTTTTGTATCTCTTCCTTTAAAATACGTTTTGTTTCCTTGCTTGTTGTTTCTTGACACTTAGAAAATCGGTGAACTCTGTGGTTCAAAACCCAACAGTAGTTAAATTCCTACCAGAACCGTCATTTGCATCTTCTCCATTGACTGAGAAACCAGGAATCTTAAGTAGAAGTCGAGGTCCATTTTTTTTCCTTTTAGGGTCCGATAGGTGATGGACACTACAGGATGAGAGTGCAACAGCCGCAGTGGGGTGGGAGCACACCTGCTATTCCAGGGAATTCGACTGTTCTGATGCAGAATGGATTTAAAACTTGTATTTACCCCCTGCTAATGAAGGTCCCGTTAATGTTTGGTGGAGCATAATACTCACTCGCAAGGGAGCGACTTGGCGCAACAGAGGTGCGTGGAGTTGCAGCTGACTGCTCTCAAAGCGTAAACCAAAGTACCTTTCCACGTAAGGTGCTTGTCCGAGTAAGAGGTTTCAAACGCTACTGCTTTCAGTATTGCTTAGTGCCCCTAACATGTCTGGTGTGCCTTATGCCTTACTTTTAGATGAAGATTTTATGAACTGTTTACAAGATGTTTTACAGCAGGACCAGGTATACTGTATGCAGTGGTCTTCTGCAGTACTTTGGTAAAATTCCATTTCCTTTCCAAAAGAACTAGCGTCTGTCACACAGCCCGACTTCTCATTGCGGTGGTCTCCTTTTGAAGAGTCAAACTCTTGAATCCTTTGGAGTGAGATTGTGGAATGCTGCTTTGTTTTCTCTCCCATCTAACCCTTTGTTCTGTACCAGATATGAACGTGCATGTTCAGGAAAATTATTGCACTAAATTTTTTGTGTAGTTGTAGTTAAGTGCCAAAATCACGGCAACCTCGAGAGAAGGAATAGAATTCTACGCTACTTAGTACTGCAGTATGTCCTATGGGCTTTAAGAGTTTAGAAGTTTTGCAAATTAGTAACCTACTAAAAGGTAGCTGCATATTCGTAGAGCTTCCTTTGCGTTCCAGCGTGTTTTGTACTTCCAGGAGAGCTTTGCTACGTACGAATTGATACGCGGTTAACAGACCTGTGACTTTTTCCACAATAGCTGAATTTACTCGGCAGGTCTGTCGGAGCATCCTTTTTATTGAATCACTGTGCAAGGTCACGTTTCTGTTAGTGTTTGCTGTTCGAGACAGAACTCTGTACCCTCAAACTCCGCATCCTGGTTAATGGGACACTGTCAACTACTTTTCCTTTAATACTCTAAAGTGCCTAGCACACTTTTGACGCTATATAAAAAATACCTTCTTAGAAGTTGCATTCATAGTTTATTTTTTGTGTAGTGCTGCACTAGCCAGCATGGCTGTTCTTTGGCTTGCTCCTTTGTGCACAGTTACCATTACTGGCAGCAGGAATGGTCTCATCTCGGGGAATTTTTTTTCCTCAGCTAGAGTCCCACAAATACCTTTTGGTGTCACGCTTAAATCGGTCTCTGAAAAATGTATCGCTTGTCCCTATGTCAGTGGATCTTACAAAATTGTCTTCAAGTCACTGGAAGACTTTTTACATCGTGTCAAAATGTGGACCTGAACTGGTTGAAAGTGTCCCACCTAAACAGTGTACTTCGTAGTACAATACCCTCTCGAGTGCTGTCCCGGGTCTTCTGTCTGTTCGGAGATATGCGCTGGTCTTGTTAACCGAGACGAAATGCCTTACACATCTGTGGCTATTTCAAACAGATACGTTTAAACTTTGCGATTCCAAAAGCATATCGTAATTTGGGACTTACCGTTGTTTCCCAGAGTTGTGTGCTTTGTCAGATTTCGTAGCTAAAAAAAAATAATAATAATGCAAAAATGTGAAATAGGCTTCCATCCCTCTGCCAAAGTGCGGGCGAAGGGGCTGATCCTGTCCTTCCGCACCTCTGCACGGCCGCAGTGGGAACGCGCGTCAGTCGCCTCCGGACTGAGGCACGTCGCACTAGTGACTAACGAGGGAATCCCGAACTCCTGGCTTCCGAACTGATTCCCGAAATGATCGTGTGCTCAGTACATATCAACGCCGTCATTTTAATTCCCTCGCTGAACGCGGTCCCAGTTGGTGAATCTTAAAAATGGCTTAATCAGACTAGGCTTGCTCAGATATCAAAACTATTTGAATTTGCTGTCAAACTTGCAGGTTCCTAGGTGGTGGGGTGCAACCATTTATACAGAAATACAAACAAATCTTCAGGACACCAGAGTAAAACAGCCCGAGACTTTTATTTTGATTTGAAACTATTAGCCATAAAGCAGAGCACAGGGATGGCTCTTCTTGGCTTTTGATGGCAGTATGCAATTTGTACTGTATGTGTCTTTTAATATATATGTATATATATATGAACTCAGTCTGTCCAAAGTATATGTTATACTTGTTTTTAGATTATGGTGCAACTGACTATATTGATATATTATTTATTGAGTGCTGAATCACCATCGTAATGGTGATAAATCTTGCATATTATCCAGGAGTGCAATGTATATTCCTTTAGATTGCTGAGGCTTGATTGCTGTGATAACAAAACAATGCCCTGAAACGTATTTATGAACGGCCCCGACACACAGAGTCCGTACTTCATGGGAATAATGTAGCGCTTGCCTGGGGCAAGTAAAATAAAGCCGTAGGCAGATAACTCTGTGGTTTGCCCAAATGGCAAACTGCTGGAGAGAGAGGGAGAGAGAGAGAGAGACTACCTTTGCTGTATTTAATATTTCATGTACCTGGCAGATCCTTGCTGTCACTGCAGTGTTTATATTGAGGCAGATACAAAAGGGCCTGAGCAAGTCGAGTTTGAATTACCCATTGGGGAGTAAACAGCTTCCAAATTCCTACATTTCTGACAGATACTTTGGTCAGGGTTTAAATCGCCCCATCTGAGGAATCAGTGTTAGGGAAAACCCCGTGTTTCCGAGGAACAAAGTTCACGCTAGGCATCCTGTAAGCGTAAAGAGTAGCCAGAGCTTTCGCTAGCCAACTCGGCCAAATCCCGACCTGTTCCAGGAGACAGGCGTCCTGCGTGGGCGAGTTACGCAAACTCGAACAATCAGGGAATCGTGATGCGTGTCCCACTCCGTTACTTTTCGAGGAATCGGTCTCCGCTGCCGCGACGCCGTGGCAGACAGTGGGGCGGGGGGATGCGGGGAGGGACGGCTCGGCCGGGCCGAGCTCTGGTCTGTGCCCGGTCAGCCCTGCGCGCGGCCGTGGCCCCGCTCCCGCCAACGCTGCGCTCGGATGCGCTCCCGGGGCCAGCTGAAGTGCGGCGGTGCCGCACGGAGCGTGCGTAGGCTGTCTTGCCGTCAGTGCTTCACCTGTCTTAATTTCATCCGAACCTCAGCGGAGGTGGCTCCGTTCCTGGTGTGACTCTCCGCGCGTGCTGACGGAGCTGGGACAGGCAGGGCGGGCTGCGGTGTTCCCCGTCCTCAGCTCCCGCGCGGCCCCATGGCCGCGGTAGCCGGGTACCCGGCGCGGCCGCAGCGTTTGGCTTTGGCCGCGTCGGCGTCGCACACCCCACACCCGACTCTAAGGACCAGGCATGACTTTCGCAAGCACAGTTCCCAACATTTGTATCTGGTCCCCCTTTTAAATTGTTTTAAGAAATTTTGTATATGGAGGATAAAGTGCTTATATATTTATTAAAAAATCCTTTATCTTATTTGAAATTATTATTTGGTGCAGAAGGGTTTTTCTTTTGGGGGAGGGCTTGTGGGGGGGGGAAGGTCACTTTTAACCTGTCACTTGGAAATGAAGCCCTTAATCCTACGGGAAGGTACTGTTCGTAACCGATGGGATGTCTCTGTTTTACGCTTTGTACGTGACGAGTCCATGTGTTACATTTTGTTTTCTATCAAAATATTTGGACATCTGTCTTCAACCAAAACCCGAAAAAAAGAGAAAAACAAACTGTGATTTTATTTGTTGCAATACATTTGAAATTTCAAAGGGTACTTTGGGGCTCAAAATTAGGATTTCTAAGTCAGTATGTGCATTTCACGTAATAAAGCTGTTAATGGTGAGCAAAGTATTATATACTAACTAGATTTTTTCCACATCTGTATAGTATATTCTATGTATTTTGTGGTATTGAGATTATAGAAAGTTTAGTGTCTGAAACATGCGTTTAATGTGTATTTTTAAACAAATTTATGGCAATTAAAATATTTGGAGAAAAGGGTATCACATTTCAATTTGTAAAGATCTTTTTAACTACTGTGTCATTAAAATGCTTTGTACAATGCAAAACTGTAACTGGAGAAACTAAGTTTAATAAATATCAAATAGATTTTCTGTATTAAACTTCAAAACCACTGTGCTTGTATCTGTTGCTCGGGCCTTCTCCTCCCTGGTCCTGCGCTTTTAGAGCGGAGCTTTCTTCTTTTTTTGGTCCTGGTGCCCTGTGTATAACAAAAGGAAAATACCTGTGTGGTGTTGGAAGTATTTGTGTCCCAGACCGGTCGCTATTTGTCCAGTCAAAAGCGGGTTTGTTTCTTTCCGCCCTCCGAGCTGACGTGCAACAGATCAAAATGGGGTTTTGATCAATTTATTTTAAAATAGGAGATACTTCTGTGGCAAAAGTCAGTCTAGGACAGTTATTTAAGTAAATTTGGTAGAAGTAGTTAAAAGTAAATACTTTTCTTTCCAGTTATCGGCAGCTATATTTGGGATATTGAAAACGCTATCAGTATTATCAGTTTGTTGGCTCCCTCTGCCTGAGGGGCCTTTACCTGACGCCCTGATAAGAGTTCAGCGGTTGGGACTGAAACGAGATGGAAGCGTGATCTACTTTGTGCACTTGCCAGGTTGCAGGATAAATGTCTAAAGTTCGGTTTGAATTAAGCACTCCCACTTGAAAGGCCAGCTGTGCACTCACCGTACACTTTGCTCACAGGATACAAGGAAAAACCAAGGTGGTTTGCTGAATATAAATTTTTAATTCACACCTTAAAAAAAGTAATAAAAACAAAACAACCATTACAAAAAACCAAAACGAACATGAGATGCAGAGTCCTTTTATTGAGCCAGAGAGTCATCCTGAAGGGTGAGCTGCGGAGGTACAGCCTGGGTTGGGAAGCGCTCTCAAGCTCTCTGAAGTCCTTTTATCGGTTCACACGGCAGGTGTCAAACAGGCTTGTTGCTCTTTCACTGTCCCAGCTTTCCAACGGGCAATAAATATTTCCCAAGTAGACAGGAGCATTGTTAGCAGTAACAGTGACGGGTGTTCTTCATCATGACAGGTCACTCCGAGGCTGTTCTCAGGAAGCAGCGGTTCTTCCTGGAAGACAAAACACCATCAGCACCGACGGCTCGGCCGGCTGCGTTGGGCCTGGACAGACATCCCCAGGTACAGCCTTAGCTGTGCTCCTCCTACCCGGCTGTTAGAGCAGGGCTGGCGTTCAGGTCGCGTAGCCGAGCGCTTTGTATTCGCCTCTTTAAACTCTATTCGGTTCGTCTGGATTCATTTTCTGTTCTTTGCTTTGCCTAAGGACCCCCAAATGCCTGTTACCAGGGCTGCACGGGCGGGCTGCGGTGTCGGAAGGACACAGAAACCCCTGCCTGCCTCTCTCTTCCGTGGCTGCTGTTTCAGTTCACCCACGTTACTCAGGAGAGCCAAAGGATGCAAGTAGCAGCCGGACTGCCCTGTCCTCACGTTTACAGGTACGTTCTGCCCCGTCTGTCTCTGCTTTCTGGTGCCACGCAACATCAGCTTTCAGCAGCTAAGCAGTAATTTTAACTAATCAGTTCAACTACACATACTGGACAGTTTGCTCGTGTCTGGTGTTCACGAGAACCAACCGACTTTTGCTGTTTCATTTGTCTTTTAAACCGTGAGCTTTTGTAATCACATTAAAGGGATTAATTTAGGACAAGATACTGCTTTTAATTAATATATGCTTTAAAGTGAGCAGTACTGGCTTTAAGAGGGATTCATTTTGAGGTGTCTAAGTGATTACCTAAAAGCTGTCTGGAACCCTGCGTTCTCTTTGGAAACGACAGGTTATTTGGGGTCGCGGCGAGAGGACTAAGGCTCGTAATTGGGCGCCTGGACTCTGCTCTGTTTGCCTTGCTTACAAAAGAGGTCTGAATCTATTGCCCCATCCCTATTCCTGGGATCTTTTTATGCACAGACTTAGCTCCGCATCTCATTTGGGTGAGATTAAGGGGGAACTTCCTCTACATAACAGATTTCCAAGTGTCGCTGAGCCCGAGCGTGGGTGAGGATTAGTTACCTGCACAGCATCGTAATGCATTCGCTGTTATCCCTGCACGAGGCCCCGATGGGTCTCAGCGAGACTCCTCTCCAGAAAGGCGTCATCCGCTTCTGTCTCGTTAGCTGCGGCTGTGGGTGGTGCAGGGAAGCACAGCGTGTCTGAAAGAGCGGGAGCGTGGCTGTCAGCGCGCGCGGCAGCGGGAGGCACTCGCTCGTTCTGACACTGAGGTCAACAGTCGCAAGTGAGGAACTTGAAATCTTTCTCGTTTCCGATCATAGAACTCTCTGTTAAAGTATCCTAACCCCAAAGAAGTATGAAAATTAACTGTTTAAATCTTCTTTGGAGGGAAGGCAGAATGGCTTGCTAAGGTCTGGTAACCCAGCAGTCGCTAGGCAGTAACTCCACTGTCCTCTAAAAGAGCTCTACTGTCACCTCTGACTCCTGCCAGTTCGTCTTACTCGTGCAAATCCTAACGCCTTCACTAACTGCCTGACCGTCTGATTTAGCACGTTAAAAGTGATCTCTGTTTACCTGGCTGAGCAGCAGCGAGCAGAGCAACAAGAGTGCCATCATTTTCCAACAGTGCATCGTCACGGCGTGAGCTGTCACTTCGGCCGCAGGACCAGCCTTGGGCGGAGAAGGTAGGAAGAACCCCAAATAGAATTTCCCAAGCTTCAGCCAGATTTTTATAGACTCCATTCTCTTATCATTGCATCAGCTGTCAGTCATTACAGGAACAAAGTTCGGTTTGGAGCAGGAGGGAATTACTAAGTTAGCATCTGCTGAAGTGATCTAGTTCAAGGCCTGTCTGTCTAGCTAATGATTTACCCTCCTTCCACTTGTACTTTGTCTGCTCAGCTTACCTGTTGTGCCAACTGTTCCTTTTTTTAAAACCTACCTAACGCGTTACCAGAACTCCACAGAGTATTTGCAAGCAGAAGGGTGGTTGGCCCAAAGTGTTATGGTAAAGATCAAAAGCCATAACCTTATTTAACTTCTGGGACATCGACGGCGTGTGCAGCTTTGAGCTGTCGGCTGGAGGGAAGCATTGTCTTATCAAGGTTATTTGGAGCAGAGGCTCATGCTTTTGGTGCTGCTGCTTGGTACATGAAAGAATCACGAGGAAGGTGCTTACCCTCTCTTTCCACACACGTGGTGCTTCAAAAGCAGACATAATGCTTTTCAGATGGGTTTTGAAATGTCAGGGGTCTCTTGTGCACAGTAAATAATAGAGCTCTTCTTCCGCGGATCCTAACGTGTGGTTGAAGATGCTGATCCCTGGGTAGTTAATCCCTGAGGCAGAGGAGGCTGCTGCGGGGGCTTTCCGGAGCTGCGTTGCTCCGTGCAGCAGGACTGTGCTTCCTTTGGCTGACCACACAGCGGAACTCAAGAGGAATCTTCTAGAAGGTGCCCGAAACTCCCGCTGATGTGGGTGGGCCGTTTGGAATTAAGAGAAACCTTAATGGTTTCCATTGTGAAATGCAACAGCCTAAAGAAAAGAATGTTTAAGAGCAGCTGCTACCTCTCCTCTCCTGTGTCATCCCCTCGGCTCGCAGACGCGGGGACAAGTGGGGGAAACCTGTGTGTAAGGTTACCAGTCTGTAAATGGGCCTTGCTGGTCCTCACTCCTCCTCCGTGAGATCTTGCGCATTGGCTCCCACACCTGTCCCACAGACGCCGTGGCTGTCAGGTGCGAGACTTTTGGTATTGCTGAGTAACGTAACAAGGATACTGATTTATTTGTGTCAAGGATGCGCAGGCTTTGGAGCACGCTGTGTTTTGAGTTACTTCACGGAGGAAGCTACTGTATAAAATGGCAGATGAGGGTTCGGGTAAATTGTAAAGCCAGGTGGGTGCAATAGGCACCATTTTCTGTGATTGCTTAACGTGGAGGCTTAAGTGCCAGCGTGGAAGGAAAGGCAAGTTACTTAGATTAAGATAATGCCATGTTGTCAGGCTCCTGTCTGCAGACGATTGCTGCTTAGCCCAAACTTCACTGGGATTAAACAAAAACCCTTCCCAGCACAGCGCCTGCAACCACTACTGCAAGACTGGTTCCTTTCCCAGGGTGTTCTTGCCCCCTTTCCTCTGCCCTGCTTGTCGTGCTTCCCCAGAGGGAGGAATCAAACCCTTTGCTATTTCACCTTCCTGTGTCTTGGAAAGGAAGGAAATGGGACAGTAAATCGTGGCCCATCAAATAGCCAAGCTTAAAAGTGTCTGTCACATTTGGCTGTGAACTTCTCAATTGTTTCCCCATGAAGTCCTTTCTTTACACGTGCCTGAGTTGTGAGGTTCTCCTGCCCCTCTACTCTGCCCTGGTGAGGCCACCGCTGGAGTTCTGTGTCCAGTTCTGGGCTCCCCAGCTCAGGAAAGACAGGAAACTACTGGACAGAGTCCAGAGAAGGGCTGCAAGGATGATTAGAGGACTTGAACATCTTCCGTGGAGGAAAGGCTGAGGGAGCTGGGGCTGTTTAGCCTGGAGAAGACTGAGAGGGGATCTCATCAACGCTTATAAATACCTGAAGGGAGGGTGTCCAGAGGACAGGGCCAGACTCTTCTCAGTGGTGCTCAGGGACAGGACAAGGGGCAACGGGCACAAACTGGGATACAGGCAGTTCCATCTCCATCTGAGAAAAAACTTCTTCCCTCTGCGGGTGCTGGACCCCTGGGCCAGGCTGCCCAGAGAGGGTGTGGGGTCTCCTCTGGAGAGATTCAAAACCCACCTGGATGCCATCCTGTGCACCCTGCTGGGGGTGACCCTGCTCTGCCAGGGGGTTGGATGAGATGATCTCCAGAGGGCCCTTCCAACCTGTGAGTCTGTGTGTTCCAATTTCTGCTATTTCCACTAGGCACTAGTACAGAACAGGGAAAGGCAAACAAGAGGCAGCAGCAATCTCTAGTTCCTCTGTGGAGCGCCGGATTTGAAATGACAGCTCTTTCAACGCTGACAGCAGCGCCACCTCCAAGTCACTGTCAACTTTTAGGCTAGGTAAGACTAGTGCTTTGTGACAATATGTCAAAACTGTGTGTCCTTCTGGGTTCCGAATGACATCAGTGTAGCCCTTTCAGGCAGCAGTCTGTTCACTCTGTGCAAGAAACTGGGGGAGAAGAAGGAATAAACTGGAACCAATTGCACGTAACAAGCCACAGCAAAGATGCGGGTTTTAACAAAACAAAACAGAAGAAGACACACAACATTGCTGTGTTGCCACTTATTTACCCCAGGGAGAACAGAAATGAATCGGATGCCTGAAAGATTTCCAAACACCTTGTTCAGATTCCACGATGCCGAACGCCGCAGATCCGCAGGAGCCATCCCTGCTGGGGACGGGCTCTGCCTCGGCGGGCCGGGCGAGCGCAGGGGTGCCAGGGGCGGCTCGGCAGGGTTGGCGGGGCGCGGGAGCAGAGGGGCAGGAGGCCCAGCCTGCCTGCTGACTCGCTGCTGACATCGCAGCAGGGCTGAGCCGCTGCCGTGCGCCGGCTGGGCTGGGGGGAAGGTGCCGCGCTGTTTACAGTCGTCTGGCAGCTGATTCGGACACAGTCCGGCCGTCTGTGAACGGGGGCAGAGGCCGATGTGAGCTGCTCACCTTCGGCAGAGCCACCGGCACGAAACGCGTTGAAAAATGGGAATTTCCGGAAGGTGCTGACGCGCAGGCTCACAGGTGCCGTCACTGAGGCGCCCCACCAGCTGCCGCGGGGGCTCTGCGAGGGTGAATAAGCAGGACAGGTTGTGGATAAACCTGCCTCTGGACATCTTTGCCAGCTCTCACAACCGCAGCAGCCAGTTTGTTGCTCCCCACTTGCTTGAGCTGTGGGGGAGGAAATACCAGCGAACTGAGGCGCAGAGTTAAATTTAAGCACAGCCTATTTTTGGCACAACTCGCAGCGCTGTGTGACTTGTCTTACTCCTGTTTGTGCCAACCCCAGGCTGTGCCTGGAGTAACAAACATGCAGCAGGGACAGCCCTAAGACCAAGCTTAGTATCACGTGCTTTCTGGATGTGTGTTGGGCCCCGAAAGAATAAAGCATTTGGCTACAAAAACCTCTCTGAGGTGAGAGACTGAGCATCTCCATCTGCCAGACAGCCCAGCCCCGAGGAACTAACACAGGGAAACGTCACTCCTGCCCTGCGGATAAGATAACCTCTCAGTAGCAGCTACAGGAATAGCACAACAGGGAGATAACTGCACGGCTTTGCGTGGGGCATGAGCTTGGGACAGTCAGCTGAGGACTGGAAGGGGAGGAAAAAGGATAAAGGAACCAGCCAGGTGTGCTGGACTTCAAACAGGGAAACGTGTTTATATGCTAAAAGCCACAGGGTCCATTTCCTTGTCACATACTGAAGTAACTTTACTACTCACATTTGTTTCCAAGTCAGCTTCAGGAGATTTTTCTTGAAGAAAATAGTCTTGTTTCTCCTGGTGGTTCCCAAGAAGCAGCTGCTAATGCAGCCTGTTAACACTAACCCGCAGAGCTGCAGTTAATCATCCAGCTAACGTTAATATGGCAACTAGGCAATCAGAACCGCAGTGACAGAATGGCCAGGGTGGAAGGGACCTCAGAAGATGAGTGGGAATGGAGCCCCGATACCATTGTCTGGCACCCTGTCCGCTCCCCTCCTGAAAGCCTCCAGCCGGGGCCGCACCGTGGGCAGGCTGTTCCAGAGGCTGACTGTTCTCACAGCAAAACATTCCTTTCACCGAGCTGAAACCTGCCCCGGTGAGGCTTAAACCTGCTGCCCCTTGCTCTGCACAGGGCTCCTTGTGAAGGGCAAGCCTCCAAACAGAGGTCAAGGTCCGTGTTCAATCCTGAGCTACCAGCCGCCTCATCCCCTCAGGGCACTACCCGGTCAGCTGGGCGGTTTGTTTCTCACAGCTCTCAAGGGCAGCGGAACAAGCAGCAGCCAGTGACAATAAAGGGTGCAATGAGCTGGTACTGCACATCACCTCCAGCTGAAGGCAGCCCTTGCTGCGCTAGCTGTACCGAGACGTATTTCAAAGAAAGAAGGAGCCCGAAAGGCTGGAGACACTCTAGCACACAGAACTTTAGCCTGATTATCTCCCTGCACGGAGCGAACCACACGGAGATTTGATGCTCCTCAGCTTCAACATCTCAAGACACAGATCTCACACGAAGTCATGGGGCAAAGTTACAGTTTATTAGACAAGACTTATCTCCCTCTTATACCCTGCTCGTCATGGGAACAAGCTTTGTGAGCCTAAGTTGATAATACAGTGAGGTAACAATCTCCTTATTAACTTGATTACTGGTCGTTTTCATAGTCAGCGGGGTTCTTCCTCTTCAGTCTCTCAAACTCTTGCGTTCCCCAGGAGTAAAGCAGGTAGGCGCCCAGAAAGGCTGGAAAGCAAAGGACACTCTCACCAACCACCCAGCACCGCGCAGCCCGAGCCGCCACAAGCGACAGCGTTACACAAAACCACCGTTACACGCCTTCCCCATCCCCAAAAAACAAAACACACACACACACACACACACACAAAAGGGAGTTTTGATTCCCTCAGGCCAGGCCTGAGGCATCTCCCACCGTACTCACGGGGCACGACCTTGAAGACCTGGGAGCGGAAACGCCGCCAGACGTTGGGCAACCCCTGGGAGAAGACGTTGGGGAAGGCTCGCTGCTCGAAGGGCGAAAGGCTGTAGGTGATGACATGGCGAACCCGAGCCAGGTTACCGAAATGAAGGCCCATGGCGACGAGGTGTCACCTTCCTCACAGAGGCTGCTGCCGCCGTCCGCCCCCGGAAGCGGAAGAGGCCTTTTCCCACCCGCNCTCCGATGCCGCTTCCGCTTCCGGGGGCGGGCGGCGGCCGTTCCCTCAGTCCCCCTGAGGGAGGCGGCGTTCGTTCCGTCAGTCCCCCTGAGGGAGGCGGCGTTCGTTCCGTCAGTCCCTCTGAGGGAGGTGTCTCATCATAAAAGGGCCACTTTTATTGCGGCGGTGATGGTTATGTTACCGTAAAAGCCGGCAGAGGAACCCTCCAAGACTCGTTTTGGAGTTTCAGAAAGCCAGCATTTACTGCAGTGCTGGGTGCACGTGGGATTGCTCCTCTCTCGTGCATACCCAGAGTTAGAATTAGTTCACATTTGTTAGCCCAATTTGTACATATTCATACGTTTATCAGCATAACTTGTGCAGATTCACACTTTCTAAACTATGATTGGTCACCTCTTGGCTCACTTCGATTTAAAAACACAGTATCCTAAATTCATCACGCATGTTCAGTGAGTGGGGTCTTACCTGGGGAGGGGGAGTTTTTAGCCCTGGAGATGTAGTTTTTATATTCTAATGAGACAGTCCATGCTAAGGATACTAATTAAAGGAATTGCTGCTGACTTCTGGCTCTCAAGGATGTATATCTCTGTTAACAAGTGTTCCTCTAGTCGAGATTCCTTTGCCACATCTTCTCTAAGCATCCCTCATTCTAATTCAATGCACTGGAAGGTTTCCAGGATGGTCCCCGTGTTCTCAGAGCCCTAGTTATCGTATTCTCAGGTAACGAACAATCATGAATACGCAGCTCAGAGTACACAGCCCAAATGTGAACTCCTTCATAAAGTTTTTCAAACTTGGCTCCATTGCTCTAGCAAGGAGGGAACCCTATGTTCTTTTGACTCGGTATCAGTTACCCGCCCCTGCAGCAAGAGGTTTTGAATGTTATTATTAGAATAAGCGTCACCGCAGACTAGAAATGGTGTCGCAACATCAGTCTGCTCCGGAGAACGTGGGCTGGACCTTTAGTCCCTTACTGAGGTTGTATGTTTCTGAAGCTGCTTGTAGCTGACCCAAAACCACCGTTTCCCTAGCTCGACTTCAGCACTTTGTCCTAAACAGGCTTCTCCGTCAGTGCCAAAGGAGGAATTAAGTTTATTTTCCTCCTTGGCTCAGTGAAGCTGAATTCCCACTGTTTGAAAGGGATTAGCGGGAGTGGTGCTGTATTGGGCAATTTGATTTAAACCAAATGTTAGTGTTGACCCTGGGCTGGGGTTTTTTTGTTTGCCATCAAGATACTTGCCTTGAGCTTTCGGGATTTCAAACGTACCTTCAACTAGAGCCAAAGTAAGCGCTGGTTTTAGTTCAACAGTTCCAGGCTAACGCCATCTTCAGTTAGGAACTTCATTTGGATAGAAGCGATAGGACTGTTAGCCACATCGTATCGCACCTCCGCGGCGTGCTTCAGACTTGGAGGGGTGCCCTCCCAACGTCAATAGTTCACCGTGGCAAGGGGAACTCTCTGCCAGACTGACCCCCCAGGCCGCAGGGTAAGGTCTGTTCAGGTGGCTTACTGTAGGCGGTTAAGCCATTTATGTCAGTCATCATTTTAAAGGGTGTTCTTAATGCATTTTAAAGAGACAGTGCTGCTCCACATCCTTTTATTAAAAAAAAAAACAAAACACCACCACACAACACAAACAACCCCCAACAAAAACCCCAAACCCCACCTCCCCCAAGCTGGGGGTTCCTTTGTGTGTGTGAGCCCTGCCTAAAGCCCTCCTTCCTTGGATCCCCAGCCTGAAACCAGCATTTTTGAACAAAATTCATAAAACTAGAAAAGTCTAGGAGAAAATAAATCAACCCTATTAAAAATTTGGGTGGAAAGCGTATAAAATTAAGGCACTGTTACCTACAGTTTTATTGTGAGAGGAAACATGGCTGCGGCCCCCCATTTTCAGCCTACTAAACCAACTTAGCAGCATTTAAATAAGCCAATTTAAAGCAAGCTTCTAAAAAGCTATTTTAATTTTTTTTTTTT
>VWZZ01000502.1:1139070-1149307 GCA_013399095.1 Psophia crepitans
TTTTTTAAGCTGGCAGCATTGAACATTTCTTCAGCATTCAGAAGCAAGCGGCAGTGTGGTTCCGTGAGCAGGATCCTGTGCCCTCAGCCTGGAAACAGCTTGTGCTTCAACTAGATCAAACTTTTAACAGCTCACCAGTAAGCTGGTGCCAGGTCTTACTCAGGTAGTTCACTGATTTAAGTCTTCACAAGTCACCACACAGCTGTCCTTAAATTCTTACCACCCGTTGTGAGACAGGCCGAAGAGTGTGACAGAAAAGCAAGAAACAAGCTTGTAACTTTTTATGGAACTGTGAGGAATAGTTGTCTTCTCGCTTGGGGGGAGCTGGAAACGTGGTAGGAAAAGGGAATGGAAAACTGAGACAGGAGTTCTAACATTAAAGACTTTCTTCCTAGACACTGGCTGGAGATGCCTGTCATACAAAAAATTTCTTTATGTAGAGGAAGACTAGCAGGCACTGAGTGTGAGTGGTATGCATGATAGGTATTTATTTCTTCTTTTTAAATCTATAACAAAGCAGCTTAAAATAGGCATCTGGTAGGTGAAACCTTTTCCATATTTTAAATGCAAAATTATTCCAATAAAAAATCTTATTTAATTTCACATGCTAGAAAGGCTGAGTGGCTACAAAAATAAGTGCTATGATGTAAACACCTTCTACTAACTCCATGCTAAATCCTAACCGATTTTATAGAGCTATTAGAATTACACAAACGCTATTCAGTTGATTACAGCTACAAATACTTTGAGAATGTGAAAAAATACCCAAACCCAGAGTAAAACCAGTCAGGGCTGACCCACTACCGACAAGTGCACTTGGTCGCTATCATATCTTCATACTCCTTGTAGACGATGGAGCCATCAGGCTCGATGGTTAGGACGCTCAGCGGGCTGTATTCGGCCGGAACACAGGAGGGCTTTGGGACGGAGGAGTCCAGTTTCTCATATATGATGTTCTGTACCATGGTGTGCACGGGAGAGCCGTAACGGTGCCCGACGACCCTGGGGCAGTCCCCTTTGCAATACTGAGGGCTGTACCGGTGTGGTGCTATTATCCATTTGTCCCATTTTAGTTGGCTAAAACTTAGACGGAAGTTGTGAAGCTCACACTCATTTTGAGGGAACATGAATTGTTTGAAATACTCGCTCAAATTATAAGGTGGAGTTGCTGGCGCTTCTTTCAGATTCTCGGCTCTTCGCTGTCGAGAGGCCCTTTTACCCTGTGAATTCTCTTTTCCTTTGTCACCCGTAGGATCGACACGCAGACTGTTCCTTTGCCTGGGCCGCACTGGGTTTTTCCTTCTGTGTCTCAGTGAGTTCCACCTGTGATAAGCTTGCTCGCTGGTATCATTCAGATAAAGAAGAAGAGAAGGGGGAACCAGTGCCATGTTAATGGGGTTTTCCAGTTTAGTGTTCCGTGGCGGATCGCCCATCAGACAAGTGAAGTTCACAGCCATATGAATATTCCTCCTGTTAGTGGCAATTAGAGGCTGGAGAAAAGACGTCACATCAACCTCAACCCACTTGCGTTTTCTAACTTCAAAGTGCAGGCTAAAAGCTATAGAGTGTGAAACGCTGGGACATACTTGGCTAGAAAAATCATGCTCCTTAACAGATAAATGGCACATGCACGTAATGGAAGAGGGAATGGGAACTGACGTGTCAAAGGAATAGAGCAGGACGGACTTGAGTAGGTGCTCTAGAGCAGTAACGCGATCCAGGTTGAAGAGTAAATCCACCGAGTGAACATCTTCTGAGAAGGGAAACAAAATCCTGTAAAGTTAGTGCATCTTAATTTTCCACCTCGACACAAATACTGTCATGTAATGGATAAGCAGAAATATTCAGCAGCAGCAGAAACCAGTTTAGACGCCCTCCCTTATTTTTACTGCATGGAATTTCTACTTGGTCAGGGACATGACATTTAAAAGTTGAGAAAAGACAACAAAACCAAGGAAACCCACGCTTTTAAGAGGTATTAGAATTCCATTCATTAAAAAATGGTGCAGGGAGTTAGTGGTTGTCTCTTCAGTGTTGCTATGGGGAAACAGGAACTGGACACTCCAGATTATACAAGCCATGAAATGAAATGGCTCAAGTTTTAAAGTGAATGCTTTCAGAGCTTTTTAGCATTAACTCTAGTTATTCCTCCTACTCACATTTTTTTTCCTATTTAAATGTCTTGACCAACAGCTGCCAACAAGTCTGAGTAACAGAAAGGCAGAAGTTATTTATTTATTAGCACTACTTTAAAAAAATGATCATTCTTTCATGAGTGTCACTTGGCTTTTCTTTTGTCGGACAGAACCAGAGCTTCCAAGTTACTCTGAACACACATTTCTATCTCACTCACCCCTACAGAAAAATACGCTACTCATCTTCTCCCCTGAAGTTAAGAATTTTCTGGCATTTGTTGTATTTGCTCCAGTTTCCATCTTATTTGGAAATCGATGAACCCACTGCCATTGCCTGCCCTGTGCTCCAGATATGGCCATCGCATATGTTTTATATTGCTGTTCTTACTACTCACCACTGTATTTTTTTCTGCAATTCAAAATTGTTCATTTTTGATCAACGGCATTAAGTGATCTCTTCAACCTGACATGGGCCAAATAATAAGAAATCAGATGAGGGCTCTGTAGACCTTGATAAACTTCTATTTCTGACATTAATGAATTTTTCTATAATCATGAATTTGACTAGCCTCAGTAGTTGTAGGAAGGTGGTTCAGATTAGGGCTGCTACTTTAATTAACACTACATTTAGGATATATAATCATGAGATTACCTGTTAATTGTGAGTATATTTCTGAATCAGGAGATTAGACTATGCCAGGAATTTTTAGTCATAAACATTGGTTTGTTTTAAATTTTATTTTTCCATAGTGAATACTTCTTAACTGAACCTCAGGGTCAGAGTGCTGTTACTGTGCACAGGTGTGATGTGTGTTTAAGGTTGCCGGTCTTTCCAAGTCAGGAGTCCCCTAAAGGCCGAGGATTTCTAGCTGCTGTGGCTGTGACCAGACCACACTGGAGAACACCACGAAGGCACGGTATGTTACAGAGTGCCCAGACACCCTAGCTTTTCAGTCCTGAGCCTGATTTACAAGTACTCCTACTCTTCTCTTCAGAATATTCACACATTTGGGTCAGGATTCTTCCCTAGCTAACGTACAAGGCAAGGAGAAAAGTCATTTTGCAGTGGGGTTCTGGCAGTTTGTCTCATTGCAGCACTGTGCTTTTGTGGCTATGAAAAAGGCAAAACCGAGATGGGCAGGAGGAGGAAATGTGACGCCCGTTATGCCTAACCATTTTCTCCATTTTTCTTACTTTACTTAGAACTGATTGTAGCTTTCCCTGACTCATCATAAGATGAGTCAGGCTGAAACATCAGCATCATCTCAAACATAGTACCATTTGTGTGGCAGTTCTCAAACCAGGGGGAAGTCTACATCTAATGTCATTCAAGGAGAAGCAGTTTATGAAAAACTCCTACAGTTTAAGAGAAAAGCCATCAGGATTAAAACAGCAACAACTCTAAAGAAATGAGACAGTTTAACATTATGCTGCAAGCCCAGAACAGGCAGAACTCACCCTTCAACCCACCTTTCATTAGGTCCCTGTGGCGGTGCTTGCATTCAGAACACGGAGTGAAGAGTCGAACAGTGTTATAGAGGTGGCTCTTGGTAGCCTTTGGGACTCCCTCCTTGGTAGCATACATCTTATACAGCCTCTTCATGTACCGAAGGGCTCTGGAGTCTGGCTGTAACCTGGGGGCCTCGCTTTCCCGGTTCTGGTTTCCCCGGTCAGACAGCACCTTGAGAAGGGGAGGCAGGAGGGCATATCCCCGTCTCACGCCTTTCGGCAGCCGCAGCAACGGATTTAGCTCACTGGCCGCGTCCTCAGGAGCTACCAGAAACCCAGAGGTCTTGTCAGAGACTGCACGACCCCTGGAGTGGGGGGAACACTGGATGCTAGAAGAAAGCCAATGAAGACAGCAATAGAAACAAACACAAATTCTCCAAGTACTCTCCATGCTCTTTAGGGTTGCAGCCAAAAATATGCCTCCCCTAAAATATTCAAGAAAAAAAGACTGCCTGAGCCCCATGCCTTATATATGTTGCAGCTGTGGAATGGGAGGGAGGTTTCTTTCTGATTGGGAAGCAAAGGGAAAGATCTGCAGCTGGCTGCTGAAGCCACATGCTTGGTTGCGTTTGGGCTGGAGCCTTTGCACATGACAGCCCGTTCTAAACAAAATCCTTATTCTGAGAGCTAACCTTTTTCACATGGTAAATGGCAAAACGAGCGTGTGTGCCAGCCTCCAGAGGGAGCCGGGGAGACAAGGTAGGCTTGGCTAGTCCAACTAAATCCATCTTTATTTGCAGAAATACATAAAACTAAATATCACTGCTCTTAGCCATGCTAAGCTAATAAAAAAGAATAAACTGTTTTTCATTTTCTGTTAACGTATTACTCACATTTCACTTCTCTGTAGACAGCGATAGCCACTTGCGAGGGAGGTAGCTGGGACCACAGTACCGTCAGATTTGTTTTCCTTCCAGCATGCAGCACGTATTTACGTCCAGCCTGAGGTAAGGCATCCGAAAAGCAGAGTGCCTCATCAGTCACTGCCAGCCATCGGTGGAGTCTGCTCCGAAAGGCTCCCCGTGGAGTCACATTGATGGCATCAGAGACAGCCAGGAGCTCCTGTAGCCGAACATAACTGCAGCGGTGGGGTTTAGTTTTATTTAAGTAGCAAAATACAGGGGGGAAAAAATATCTGTTTTCATGACAGTTGTTTTTAATTAGAGCTATGCTATCAGTAATCTAGTGAAATGTCACCCGTAATCTCACTTACATCTTAAGGCTTCTGAGTAAGGATTCCTTGTTCGGAGAGTGTTTAATTAAGTTACAAAAATGTCAGTCTGGCATTCTTTGGTTTGGAGGGGAAGGCTGACTCAGATAACAATCTGTAATATGAAACAAGGTAACTTTTTCTGCTAGATCTCTTAGAGCTGGTTTGATTAGGATAAGAGTGGGATACTGTCACTTCAAAGGTCAGCTGTGTTTAAACTGTTTTGTACTTTGATTCCTTTTAAAAATACATCCTTCAGCCAGGGATGCTTGCACCAGGCAAGCTCATCTGCTCCTTCCCTGGAGGATTTGGTGAGTCCCCCTTGACATTAGTATCAGACCAATGTAACTGCAGCTTCTGCTGTTCCATGACAATTTAAGCTGCCCTTTAACCCTACCCTCTTCCCCAAAGCAAATGTACATACCTGCTTTCTCCTTTACACTGATTTTTGATGTTATCAGATCTTGTGGTGGGTCCAGTCAGGATATGTAGTCATATCTACACTTGTAGGTAGTTGCAAATACACATGCACAAGCATTTAAGATACTAAAGGCTTGTTTCGTAAAACACAGTGCCCAAGGAGATTGGTTTCATCATATCTCTCTAAAATTCAAACCATTATTAGATTGTTTGGTAGTCTTATGTCCATGGGCAGGGACACCCCCACTAGCCCAGGTTGCCCAAAGCCCCATCCGTAGAATCACAGATTCACAGATGGAATCATAATCATTAGATTGTTGCAGCAGAAACTATATTTTCCGTTTTTTTTCTCCCCGGGAGACACTGAGTGAGTACCTAGCCTGAACTGCCACAAACTAAACAGAATTTTTAAATTCCTATAAACCGGAGCTGGAGAATGGGTAGCTTTGCCCTGTAGCTAGATAACGACATCTCTGTTTGCACAGGGGAGCACAGCATTAATCACAGGTATAGCTGGTATGCCCCGACAAACAAAGTGTTTTCATTTTGCCTCACTCAGCTGACGCAGTGGACTTTGAAATCTAAGGAGCATCAGGCGTGTCTGCGGGGTCCATTAATAACGTTGCAGAAACTTAGCGCGCTGCCCATGCAGAGCAACAGCTGAGGTTCGTGTCTGCTCTGCACGTGGGACCTGTAGCAGTTTCTAACTATTTGAAAAGAAGAAATATTTCCTGTTACTTCTAGCTCCTTCCTTATTTTAACAATTTAACGAACCAATGCATATATATACACGTGATTGTTTGAGAAGACAGAATCAGAGCTAAAAATCTCTTTACCACTAATTTTATGACTAGAGTGTAAACCAGATGTCTTTTACCACCTCTGACAGCAGCCTGTGCTCAGGCCAGCCCGGCTGTGGCTCCCTGAGGATAACATCAGCAGCCCCGTACAGCGAGGACTGGGCTCCGTTCCCTCTCTGTTCCTACCTGCCCCCTCGTACCTGCTCGTCGCAGCCGTCTCTGTAGTCTGTGTAGTCACAGCTGCCGTTGGAGCTGGTTTTCACGGACACGGTGGCTGGGATTTCTCCTGTTTATCACATCCATAATTGTCCTATGGAAGTCTTATTTTCCCAGCTGAAAGGTCAGTGTCTTGACAGGCTTGGGAAAGACCTGGAATCGCCCAGACAGACGTAAGCTGTGGCGCTGGTGGGGAGTTTACGAATTCCTTTTTTCTTGCAGACTACTTCTCCTCCTACCTTTGCAGCTTTGCACTTATCATTTGCTTTCTTTATGTTTTAATTTACCATCACTTTATTGTCATTATTATAGAACCCAGAAATTTCCCTAATGGACTGTGAGCCCATTTTCCCGTGTGCTGCGTAAACAGGGACAGAGAGCTTATAGCCTAAATTAGGGCAAGAGAAGGGCCTTAGCATACAAACACTTATCTTGTATTTGATGACATTGTGGAGGAGTACAGTTGTAGGGATTTAAAGAAGATTATATGCTGTTTGCGTCAGGGGCGGCACGCAGATTTGTTTGAAAACGGAACGGGTGCGCAATGGGAGCTGGCCCCATGAGAGGGAACTGGCAGAGTACTGTGGTGTGTCCTGTGCCTCGGAGGGGGGCTCTGAGGATGAGTGTATTCAGAGTTAGGAACCATGCAAGCACTACGATAATGATAGTTGTGTCAGGCCCGGAGGTGCACACAGCTGGGCACACAGCCACCGTCATGACTGCATCTCGGGTGTTCTCTGGTGTCTGAGGGACAGTGCTGTAATAGGTCAGAAGAAGTGACAATGTGCTTTAGAGAGATGGTGAAACACCGTGGTTTTCCCACAGGAATCAGGTTTTAGAAACTAAAGTAACGCAAAACTTTGAAGTTCTGATTGTCTCTGTTCCTCGGGCAAGGGAAAAGCCTGCATGAGGAGGGTAAGTCCAGCAGGGCCTCTTTCTGTTTACATGGCCACCAAGGTCCCCAAAGCAGCCGGGTGAGGAAAGATCATTCCCTGGTGGTTGGCTCTGGCAAGGAAGGCAAGGAGAGGAAGGAGATGAGCTTTGTGGTGTCCCTGGCAGCAAGGAGCGCTCAGAAGAGAAATACCCCCTCCAGGGGGGCCTCCTCTGTTCTCTGTACCTGAAGACAGCCAGAGCCTGAGCTGCCCCTCGTTAGTGGTGTAGGTGCTGGCTGGCCCAGGGGGCTGGGGCAAGATGGGTCACCCCCCCTTGGCTTCCAGAATTGCCATCTGTGGCTTCTCTCCACCTCAGCTAAAAAAAGACTGTCTTCTACTACATCCTTGTAGAACTGAGGGGACCAGGTAAATGCTGTGGATTTATCCAGTGGGGTAATAATATTTTGTCTTATTGTCCTGCCAAGGGCACAGTCATGGGTCAACCAAAAAGAAAAAACCTCTGCCTCTGCCTCCGCCTGCTTCTCTAAGGCATCCGTGTCTGAAGTGCTGGATTCCCATGATAGAAAAATTGTATTATAGTGGTGCCTAAAGTGAATGTAGTCACAGATCCGCTTCCACTGCTCACAGTAGGTATCTGTTCTCTGTTGCTAAAAGATCTAGCTATAGATGATCCAATACTCAATTTAATTCTACATAGAGTATTCAGATTTATGAAAATAAATTCTAGATTTATGGAAGAATCATTTTACTAAACATTTTAATATCTCATGCATTCTGTACTGGATTAGGATATTCTGACCAGAAGTGAAATGTCATCCCTGGTTTATCGTACTATTTACAGGTCAATAAAAGTACATAACGCGTTCAAGTGTTACAAAATATTAGCTGGTAGATGAAACAGCTCGGTCTGAGCATGGAGTTTGCTGTACCAAAGCAGTAATAAAGATAAATGCGACGGCTTCTGCGGGGATGCCGAGGAAGGTAGTGCCAAACCGGGATCGCGGTGCGTTTCCGAGCTGCTGCCGCCGTTCCTTTGGGCATGTTGCCTTCCTGCTGCCTGATGCGGCATCGCCATAAACTGGCCCTGTAATAACGCTGAGGAGAAGTGACCTTGTCAACGCTTTGTACAACTCGAATTCATAACTGTTCTTGATGGGATAATTGGTTGGCTCAGTTAGTGCGTGAGGTTAGTGGCTTAACAGGCAGCAGCGTGAGAAAAGTTTTCCTTTGTCCTGTTGTGAAAATGAACAACGAACAAAGAGCAACCCGGCAGCCTCCCTCAGCCGCTGAAAACGGCCCGGTTCCTCCTCCGCTGCTGGGCTGCTGCTGGCCGTGTGGGTATTGGCGCGGTGTCTTTGTCAGATCCCGTCAGTCTGACTGATGTGAGGGCACATGCTTCTGGAGTGCTTTCTTACAGCTCTTTTTTGTCAGGAGTTCGGTTTACAACTCATTCACACTTTACTTCATCCCCGTGGTGATTGGGGAGAACTTAGGCAGTCGATGCTGAAGTATGGCACTCACAATTTTACCTGCTAAGCAAATACCACGTGGGAAACTAGTAGGTTTCTCCTCGTTGTAATCAGATAGTCTTTAAAAAAATAATGAGAGCTCCTTCTCTGAAAAGAAACAAGAGCTGCAGAAAAGAGCTGCTGTAGGTAGCGGAGCCAGGTTCCTGGAGGGGCCCTTCAGCAGAGGGACCCCTCTGCTGACGTTATTTCCAGGACTCCTGCGCTGACGCTATTTCTAGGCTGCACAGCATCCGATAGGCACATCGCAAGACCAGAAGAGTTAAGGGGGTGTGTGTACTGGCTGCAGAGAGCGGTATCTGGGATGCTGACGTATTTCACAGAGGTCTTTGAAAGCTTTCACATAGAGAAAGTTCTGCGCCCAGTTACAGATGATGAGACAGCCCTTTAATATAGTTAATTTTTTGTTGAAACAAAACTTCTGAAGGCAGTGCGCAGAACGGCCATCTGTTTGCCCGTGCTCTTTCTGTTGCAGGGAGGTGTGACCACCCCCCACCCCCCACCCCAAACGTGGCTTTCAGGTCAAGTTTCAGAACAGTCTGAGGGCTACTGCTGTCGGGGCTGGGGTTTGCCTTTTCCTCCTCGATTTTGGGCTTTTCCCTTGTGCTGGCGGAATAGTTTTCACCCGGTCTGTGAGCAGAACGCCTCACTCCCCAGCTGCATGCTCAATATAAAGTCGTGGGGCAGCCCAGGGCAGGGGCTTGTTGAGGGAGGGGGGGTGTGACAGTGCCCTGCTGCTGTTGGGAGTGTGGTTTAGGTGTAATGTGAACTTACACAATACTATAGTCAGGTCTGGTTTACGTGCTGTAGACATAGTTGGATTTTTTGGGGTTTGTTTTTTGTTCTTCTCTTCATAAACACGCAGGCAGGATTGCAGGAGTTACCTCCCTTCCCTTTTTTCAGAAGGGAGAAAGAAAATATTGGACCAAACTCTTTTAAAAGCTGGGAAACTGGGGCTGTATGTTGGATATTCTTCCTCTTGCCTTGGTGTGCTGATGTGGAGAGCCGAGTTTGCTAAGCGTTGTCTTACCGCTTTAGTTTTCCTGGTGTATTTTCCTGCTTTTCCTCTTCTTTAGAGGCTGGAGAGCAAAGAAAGCCCTGAGGAACAAAAGCTGTGACAAACGGAGAGCCTGCTGCTGTTACCCCCGGCCTCGCCGCAGGCAGCGCGCAGGGCAGGTAGATCGCTGTGTACCAGGTGTGAGCTCTTTTCTTTTCAGAAGTGTTTTTATTGCTCCTAGATAAAATAACGGTTCTGGCCACTTTTGCAGCCTCTCCGGAGCGGGGTTCAGCCGTGACTGCAAGGTGGGGTCAGGAAACTGTTTTTCATTTTGTTGGGTGGTGTTTGTTATCCAGGGCTGTCAGACACGGTTAAGGTCCGAGCCCTTACGTGACCCTTAGTGAGAAAAAATCTTCTTAACATTGCAGGGAGACAGATTCCGGAGTGCTGTTCTCTTTCGGGCCCAGGCTCCACACGCGGGTTCGCCGCTGGCGCGGGGCTGCGGTCGGGGGCTGCGGTCCTGCCCCGCGG